>QRFJ01000277.1:511839-639148 GCA_006176705.1 Cocos nucifera | reverse complement strand
TAACACATGTATGGGTCGGATTTAGATCCAGGGGATGAGAGCATGAAAGACATGGGTGTACATGGGCTCGGTGAGTGCTTTCATGTATTGGATTAGCCAGAAAAGTTTTTGGTCGGCCCTAATATCTATGTATAAATACATAGAATGTATTAGGATTTTAGAACGTGGATTGGAATACAGATCTTTTCTCCTTCAATCTCTCTTCTCTCTTCTCTTTAGAGTTGCCGCCCTAAGGGGGGCACCTCCCTCAAGTCCAAGGAGGGAGGCACCCCATCACTAATTTAAATTGATGGATCGATGGTTTGCTGCCCTTAGAAAATGTCAAAGGTCTCCTCAGGTCCATGCTAAAGATCAAAGGTTTCCACAATAGTTGGCATCAAAGCTAGTAGATGCCATGGTGATGCGCCAACACAATGATGGTGCTATAAGCTAAAAGAGTTCCAAGTAGATAGTGATAGCAAATTTCACCATGGAAGCTGAGTAAATCGTTGCCTTGGTAGCTACGAAGGAAGCATTCTGGTTCAAAAAGTTTGTTATAGAGCTTGGTGATGCCATCAGATGTCATCCCTCTGTACTGTGACAACAATGTGCCATAGCCCTAGTTGAGGAGTCGAGATCTTACTAGAAGTCCAAGCACATCGAGCAAGGGTTCAACCTTATCCATGATTACCTCGAGAAGGGATACGTCAAGGTCAAGAGAGTCAACACCACAAATAATACGGCTGATCCATTGACGAAGCCTTTAGGCCAATAGAAGATCGAAGCCCATCTGAAGAAGATGAGACTTAGATTTGTTCCCAATTGACTTTAGGTCAAGTGGAAGTTTATTAGATGTATACTCTAGAAGTTAGATTGATCGACATTTGTAAATACTTTCTAAGGATATTTTTGTAATTTTAACTTATAATCAATAAAATGATTATTTCTTCTATCATATTATGTATTAAAGTGTCTATGACACATCCTTTGAGTTAACAGGCATCATAACGTATATTCTCAAGAGTTAAAAATTTAAGACATGTGTTATCATAATTAACTCATAAACTACTCTCGATCGTAGGATCATCATAAGGATGGAGATCGATCGAAAAGATTGGTGTACGATCACTTTCTTAGGATAGATGAGTCTTAAGTCTATTGTGTGGAGACATCAAAGTGAGAGTACAGGTACTTATTGAGAACAAAGGCACTAAGCATGACCACCTCGAGTAGTCATAAGGGAGTCTACCTTCTCGTCGACGACTAACTCGATGTTGCAGTTATGTATCTAATTATTTGAAATCCTGAGTTGTATGTTGGCTATAGCATGTTCATTATAGGAATTGAAATCCTAAGATGGGATATATCAACCTCGATAAAGGAGGAGTGGTCCTATGATGATCATGAGATCAAGTCCTTAAGCTCATTGCCATGGCAGTGTGAATATAATAGAAAGAAATTTCTATTAGGGTTACAAATCAGAATCAAATTGAATGATTCAATCATATGATGGGTGTCGGGTCTGGCGAGTTTACCTTGACCTAAATCTTATTTGAGCTCATGACAAAAGAACCTAATCACATGGTTGGCTATGTCGAGAGGTTCATATTCGGTTCTGATGAGTTGCCACCACATACTGCTAGGTGTCATTGGTGGATTATGAGATCAATTAGAATTATCTTGATGATCGGCGATTCTAATTAGATGAATCAGAAGAGTTCTGGTCATCAAGAGGTATTTTGATGATGTCGATGATGAAAATCGTGACATGTCCCATTACCATACAGAATTGAACATAATTGGATCACACAAATAAGGGTTTGGATTTACATGTCATCAATTGGGCTAACCTAATTTGATTGATTTGGATTAAATCCAATCAAGTTCAAAAAAATCGTGCAAGCACATGATTGGACCTGACTTTCTTCTTCTATGGACTTTCTAGTTGGTCTGAACTCAGTCAAATTGGATTTGGCTCATCCAAGAACCCTATATGGGTTTGTCCTGATCTTACTGGATCTTGTCCTGATTAGATTAAGGCTTGTCCTAACCAGATTGGGGCTTGTCCTAAATCCATACAATAGAATCAAGACAAGAGACTGGTGTTTGCAGGAAAGAAACATGGGGCGTGCACCCCCTGGAGATTTTCTAAGGGTGTGTGCCCCCAAATTGTTCATGAGAGGAGAAAGAGGCCACACGCCCCCTCTTGGTGTGTGCCCTTAGTGGATTAGGATGAGGAAAGTGGTTGCTTATTCAAATGGAACTTGAATAGGTCAACATGTTTGAAATAGTTCAAACAACCGTGGAGATTTGATCTCTGCACCATCCTATCTCTTATCCAAAATATTTGATGCCTAATTTCCTGATGTTTTGTGTGACAAAATGCTTAGGAAATGGCATGGATTGAAGGGTGGAGTCCTGCTTTAAGCAAAATAGTTGCTTAAAGTCCTAGGACTCTAAGGTCACATAGTTTCTCTATAAAAGGGACCTGCACCTAGGGTTGGAATCAATTCTTGTAATCCCATGCCTAGGCTCTGCCCCTCTCTCCACCTCCATGCCTCCTCTCCCTAATCCTCTCTCTCTTCTCCACACCCAAGGTGTTGGGCAAATTCAGCATCAAAGGTTAAGTGCTACTGATGCAAAGATCAAGTCAAGGAGATCCAGTTTGTGCGACGAATGTGCTACTACCGAAAATTGGATTGAAGGTGCACCAAAGAGATCTAAGATCCGATTTTCTAAGATCAAATCTAGAAGAAAAAGATCTCCAGATCTGACCCAAGTAGATGCTAGTAGAGGCTGGACACGTACGTGGCTCAAGTCAAAACCTCGGGCTATTTAGAAATGTGTCCTAAAGCCAATCATCTAAGTAGTAGATGATTGGAATTAGTATATGAATTATCTAATAATAATAGTAATTTGGTTGTTTCATTATAAAAGTTCTATCTTCCTTAAATGAACTTCTATATTATAATGAAGCTCTTAGAACCATAATTAATTGATAAAGAAGGATTTATCAGATGGTTCTTAAATTATTCATGATCAAATGATAAGTTATTAACAAGGATGATAACTTATCAAGTGTAGGTCGCTATATGCCATATGCATTGATTGTCCTCATAACCAAGTGGTGTAGAGATACTGGTATGGCATTTAGATGAGATGTAGGAGTACATCTACACTGAACGTGACCAATGTAGCACTCTACTGTTAAGAATAGCTAGCTAAGGCTAATGGGTATAAGTATCCCTCCGACCTGAGATTGCTATAGTGACTTGCGAGCAACTCACTATACTTTGGTGCTGGATTGCCTGTATTTCTAATATAGATGATGAAAGATTTTTGGATATAGTTAAGTACTTGTAGAGTCGGTGTATGAGTCAAGATGGAATTAACCACTCCTAATTAACTTCAGAAAGAGTATGTCCCACTATGTTTCAATTTAGCAAAATCTAGGCCTGGATAATCCTCATAAGGTATCACGAGATTTGCAAAATTTTGAGACACAATAGAGATGACTTGTATGAGTGTTTGATAGCATACTCGAAATTGTCTTGAGCATTATTGGTCATAGGGATGAATTATACAGTAACCATGGGCCAGGATTCTAAGAATGTTGCTTTGCATACATTCGACCTATCCGGACATCGAAAACCATTGCTAGATGATAACTTCAATTGATATAGGAATTGATTCATGTACTATCAGCTTAGCTTCGAACCTATGGGGTCACACACATTAGAGCTTGTAACCTAATCAGATGGTTAATCGACAATTGAGAATCATTTCGAGGTCAAACATTCAATGCGATTGATGTTTGACCTAATGCAAGTGTTACAGGAGGATCGATTAGCAATTAGATTGTTAATTGGCTCAATTTGATTGAGCAATCAAGCTAAGATCAAGTCTAATTAAATTAGATTCAATTAGAATTGGTTTGATTTAATTAGATTAAGTCTAATTGATTTATTGGATAAGCCAATTGCAAGGTAAGAACAATTCCTTATTTGACTAGGACTTGGGTGCACCTGATTGACTTAGGATTTAAATCAGATTTAAATCTTGATTTAATCTAATTTAATTAGGCTCCTAGTTGGGCTAGGATCATTCTTAATTAGATTATATTTAATCTAATTTAAATAGAATTTAAATTAGATTTAAAATAATTTTGACCTAGTCAAACAAGAGGAGTCCTAGTTGGACTGAGACTCTCTCTCTTTCACTTTCTCTCTTTCTCAACTGGGACTCTCTCTCTTTCTCTTTCTCTCTTTCTCTTCTCCTCCTTCTCCTTTGACTAGGTTTTGACCTAGTCTTGCAATAAAAGGTGGATTCCTCTTATGAGATGGTTTTAGGATATGAAAAATTCTAAAAAAATCCTAAAAAATCAGAGGAGGAGGAGAAGGCATGGAGGATTTGTAGTACCAAGATTCTTGGAGAAGGGCCCTTAATTAAGACATCAAAGATTGATATCTTGAAGAGATAAGGTAAGAGAAGGTTGTCTTCTCTTATATTTTTTTTTTATGTTTCTCTCTTTCTATTTTATTTATAATTTTTATATAATAAAAATTTGAGAGAGAGAGAGAGAGAGGAAGGGCTTGAGGAAAGATGGTGCCAAGATCCTTAGAGAAAAGATCTTTATCTGGACATCAATTGTTGATGTCATGAAGGCACAAAGGTAAGAGAAGATTATCTTCTCTTTATTTTTTTTTTTTGAGTATCTTCTTCTTTATTATTTTATGTGATTTTTATATGATAAATATTTGAGAGAGAGAGAGAAAGAGGGCATGGGATCTATGCTCCAAGGTGTTGGGGCATGGTGATCATTTTTGGATATGATCTGATCATGTTCTAATGCGAGAAGAAGAAGAGAAGAAGGTCTTCTCTTAGGGTTTCCTTGAGAGCCTTTCTTCTCAATTTTATTTATGAGATTTTATGAGAAAAATCTAAGGGTGTGATATCTGGAAAATTAGAAAAAAATTTAGAGGAGAAGGTCTCCTCTGAACCTAGCATAATAGATATTTTCAAGACATCAACCATTAACATCCTAAAGGAGAAGATTTGTCTTCTCCTAGGGTTTTTTCATATGTATTTATTTTTGATTTATGGGAGATCCAAGGATTGGATTTCTCCCTTATTCCTCCTCATGTTCTTCATCTCTTGGAGTATCCAAGAGATCCGAAGAACATATATTTGATTAACCATCAAGAAGGATCCGCGAGAAGCCAGTATTTCGAGAGGATCTTTATTCAACGAACCTCCGATCTATGTTGCAGGTTCGTATGGATCACCTATAGAGGTTGGACACATGTGCAGCTCCAGAGGCAACAACAAATTCAACTATGAAGTCTCGACCCAGGCAAAGATAAGAGAGCTGATCTCTTGGTGACCTAGATGTGATTTAGGGTTAGATCTAGAATTATTCTAGATCTAGGTATTGATATGATTAATGCCACTTATGATTAATTTAATTTTAGATTTATATTTGCATCATAACATGTTATAGATCCTTGATGTAGGATTTTATAATTTAATTACATGCATGTTGTAGATTAAATAGTTTAATCTATCTTTTTCGCTGCTCTATATTTCAAAAAAAATTTAAAATCTATGCATGAAACCCTGTATGTTTCCTATCACGGACAGCATCAGATCATCACTGTGGGTGAATAGTTCATCCAATCAGGTGACATGAGATATCATTAAATTTTATTTCATTTTAATTTTTATTTTTAGATCAATCCAATCAGATCTGAGAACTCTCAGATCTGATTGGATTATATGTTCAAAATTTTAAAATTCTATTGTAAATCTGATCTGATCAGGTCGATCCTGCAGCAAGGAACTAGTTTCTTCTTCACTTCTCTACTAGAAGAGCAGTCACTTAGGACTCATACGAAGGAAAAAATAATGCTAGCAAGATCAACGCCTTGATCTTCTCATCAACCTTCTCATCTACACTGAGAAGATCAGTGAGAATCTTCTAGAAGTAGTTGAGAAGCTCCTACACACTCTATCCCTCGGTCATCCATAGTTAGTAGAATTGCCTCCAAAGAAAGTAGGTATTGGTGAGGGACTTCATCATGTACAACTCCTCGAGCTTTGATCGCAGCACAATCAAGGAAGTCCCACTAAGTACATGGATCACTACCTCATCCACTAGGTACATATGGATGGTACTCACCATCTACATCTGTAGCCGCTCCCAGGTTGTCTCTTCTATGGTGTCTAGCTTCTTTTCATTCAAGAGAATATCAATCAAACCATGTTGGATGAGCACATCCTCCACCCTTACTTGCCACAAGAAGAAATTGCTCTTTCTATCGAACTGATTAATCTCCACCATGATTGTGCTAGTCTTCTCCATCTTCTTTGGTCTTGATCAATACCTCATGATCTAGGCAACCATGTGTGCTAGTATCATCTAGCTCTGATATCAATTGTTATGATATCAACGTGCTTTGATACTGATTATTGGGGGTATCAACTCACTCTAATACTGATTGTTATGGAATTTGGCCAGGACACCACAACCACCAAACCTGCTTAATACCACTTGCGTTAAACTCAATCGTGTGTTGCAAGAGAAAGAAAGAAGAATAAAAGATAAGAGAGCATACAATCAAGTATACATGGATTAGACTAAGGTCTACCTTCATGGGACATGCAAACTTTACTATGAGAGATAAAAACAAACAAATACAAGAGAAACTTACCACTCAATCCTTGTATAAGAGTCTCTCAATAAGAAGTCTCAAAATTCTTATAAAAGCTCTCTAAAATCTCTCAAGAGGTCTCTCAGCACCTCCAAAACGTCACCAACTTTTTGACGTAATAAATGGTTTGTCAATCAAAGTTATAAAGACTCTAGAAACTAAAAAATAATATTCCAATAGGAAACCTAGTACCAAACACATCCGAGATCAATTTTGAATCCGATCATGATCGACTTCCTCTTAAGCCATCGGATCATGCACACAACCTCTTGATCAATCCTGGATTACTCCTAAGTTGTTCAATCATGATCGGCTCCCTCCTAGTTCATTGGATCGCGTAAAAACACTCCCAAATCAGTTTGAGCAAGTTCCAATCGTCTGATCATGACTAGCTCCTCTTTGAGCCATTAGATCATGATCGGTCCATGAAATAGTATCGTGGACCATGTGAAATGGTAGGAAGTTGGGATTTTGGTCTATGTAGGCTCCCATGAGCTGGTATCCTATCATGGACCGTGCTCCACCGTGTGGGCTAGGTGCCTGCATGGCCCGCTTGCACCCCTGTGCATGCTAGCATGCTTGGCCGGCCTAGCATGTGACTAGCCCAGTGCCGCCGCATGCTGCCAGTCTAGGCAGCGTTGTCGCCAGCCGATGCAGCCTTTGGGCCCCTTCAATGGGCCCGAGGGTCGGCTATCCTGCCTAATCCTTCTTTTACACATATTTTCTCTATCTAGACTCTGTTTGGGCTATTTTGAGCTCGTTGGACTCCTTTCATCATTCTGAACCTCGTTCTAGGCTTATTATGGATCAAATCTTAAGATATTTTTCTTAATAGTTTTCAACCAGACCAAGCGACTCTCTCACCTCTCTAGGATGAAATACTAGATTGAAAAGTTTTAGTGGTCTTTCACCTCCAAATTTCAAATGATAACTTGCAATCCCATCATTGATAAATCCTATTACTTGGTCACCAATTTCTAGAAAATAGTTCTCAATCTTATTATTAATATTTTTTTCTGTCATTATTATCAATTTTTGGAACATGGTTTGCAACCCTATTTTTAGCCTTTTGTTTATCGAGAATTATTTCTTTATATTCTTCTAAAATGCTCCTAAATTGGATTTCTAGATTAGAAGTTGGATCCGATGCACTGATTACTGGGAGAATGTCATATGGTCCTATATATATGTCCTCAGATATGATTGAAGGTGGCTTTAGTTCTAAGATCGATGGCAATTCAAAAGAGAGAACTATTGGAGTAGGTATTGCAGGTAAAAGCTCACATATCTCAGCTAATAGGAGAGTAGTGCTAAAATTGGGTGGCTCTAATAATATGTTCCCATTTTCAAAATACCCATCTAGGTCAAAATTTTCCACTCTAAAAGGATCTCAATGTTTATGCACTGTGTCCTAAAAAATACTTTTAAGGGTAGCTTCCTCTAATGTCTCTTCTACCAAGTCTACTTCGAAATAAGTAGTGGTGTATGGTCCATGAGGAACCTGAAATACATTTAACCTCAGCTTTCTATTCCCAAATGAGACATCCATAACTCATGTCCTATAATTAATACATGCATTGGCCATAGCTAGGAAGGGTCATCATAAAATTATGAGAATCTACCTTGGATCACTAGAATGCTCCATCTCTAAAACTAGAAAGTCAATTGGAAAGTAAAATTCTTCAATCTTAACTAAAACATCCTTGATTATCCCACATGGTGTCTTAATGGACATATTAGTTAATTGTAAGGCTAGCAAAGTAGGTTTTAACTCACCAAATCCAAAAAGGTCATATACTAAACTAGATAAAATATTCACACTAGCCTTTAGATCTAATAAAGCTTTCTCAATACGTAGGTTCCCTATGACATAAGTGAAGGAAGAATCTAGGGTCTTTAGCATATATTTTGAAACTTTTTCAAAAATCTAACAGCAAAAGCTATAAATTAATCCAATTAATCTATGAAATATGCAAATAAATCCTAGATCTAGGATTTAATGATATGATCAAAGCATGTATATAAATCTAAAACTTAAATAAAATACAAAAACATGATGTTGATCATATCAACATCAAATAGGAAAACTAGATCTGATCAAGTGGAAGAAAGAGATCAAATCTCTTACCATTTGCAAGTCGGGATCTCAACTTATTGATCTAAGACTGAGGTTGTCACTTCAAGCTGCACATGCATCTGGCCTCTATAAGAAGTCCACACGAAGCCCCAATCACGATCCGAAGTCTAGCATTCTGGAAATCAGCATAGTGTGCTAGTACTGCTGATCTTTCATCGATAGTTGATGCCAAATCTTATTTTTCAATTGACTTGAACTCTCAAAGGACCAAAAGAGGAGAAAGGAGGATCTGGAAGAAGCCTTATTCCTATATTTTTCTCTCAAAAATTGGTGGAAAAAAATCTAAAACACAAACCCTACAGAAGACCCTTCTTCTCTAGGCCTTTCCTCTCACATAGGCACAATAATTTGTGCCTTTACAAAATCCCACACCCTCAATCTTGATATGCCCAAGGTCTCCATGCCCAAGCCCTCTCTCTCAGGTCTATATACTCTAAAACAATAATGGCCTAACTTTCTTTATATAGAGAGTTAGAGAAGAGTCTTTGTCTAGGTCAAACACCTAGATAGAGAGTTCAATAGAGAATAGGATTGGGGTGCCCAACTCTTGGGTGCCCCCTCCTTATTTTGTGGCATGAAAAATAAGATATGGCACACAAATAAATGCTCATTCTCCAACAAAAATATTAGAAATAAATTAGGTTAATTAGCACCATAATTGGATAAGAGCTTTGGTTTATTCAAACTCTATCAAATAGAGTCTAGATCGTCACTTCTTAGTTTTGATCAAATCCAAAATCACAAACAATCTAAGAGGGATATGGGAGCAAGGACTGGCATGAAGCCTCTCTAGAAATCAGATTCCACCCAAAAAAATCCATGGGAACAGCGTGGAGAAAGGGAAGGTGGCACAAGCGAGGAGTCCTAGTCTAACTAGGACTTTATGTTTTGACTAGTCAAACCAAATATTTAGCCCAATTAAAATAGATCATGATGCAACCTAATTAATGGTATTCCCAACCTAATTAGAAATTAAATTAAATTAAATTAAATTAAATTTTAATTTAATTTTTTAATTAAATTAAAAATTAGGTGCACTAAAGTTCTAGTTCAATTGAAAATTATTCTCCATTACAAATAGCTTATCCAATAAACTGATTGGACTTGATCCAATCAAGCCCAAACCAAAACTAATTGAAACATATTCAATTAGACTTGATCTCAGTCCTTTAGCTCAATTAGATTGAGCCAATTAGCAATTTAATTGCTAATCGATCCTCCTACAATGCTTGCACCAGGTCAAACATCAATCATGTTGAATGTTTAACCCTAAAATAATTCTTAATCGTTGATCAACCATCCAATCAGATCGAGATTTCTAATGTATGTAATCCCATAGGTTCAAATCTAAGCCTATAGTATAGGAATAAATTTTTGTACTAATCAAAGTGACCATCTAGCAATGGTACCCAACGATCAGATAGGTCGAATATATAAAGCATCACTCTTATAACCCATGTGGATATAGTTTCTGTATAATTCATCCTCTTAATTAAAAAGCTCATAGGATGGCTCAAAGTTTAACTATCAATCTTGATTAGGTCATGCATATTATATTTCAAAATACTAAATTTATCTCATGGATTATCTTAGCCAAAGTTTTGCTAAATTAAAATATAGCAATGCATTATCTCCAAACTCTTGGAGTGGTCAATCCCATCTTGATCACTTACTGACTTTGTAAATACTTAATTGTATTCAAAAATCTTTCATCACTGAATTAAAAATTTAGGTAGTCTGGCACCAAAGCATACTAAGTTGCTTGCAAGCCACCATAGCGATATCAGATCTAAGGGATACTTATATCCATATCCCATTAGAATAATTTTTTATAGTAGAATACTCTGGAGTTGATCATATTCAGTACGATATACCCATATATCTCACTTATATGCCATACCAGTATCTCCACACTTCTTTGTTAAGAGGATAATACTAAATAAATGACCTATACTCGATAAACATTATCATCCTGATTAATAATATATCATTTGATCATGAACAATTTTAAGGACTAATCTATAAATTTTCTCTTTATTGAATCTAAATAGTTCTAAGGACTTCATCACAATATACGAGTTCATTAGAAGATATAGACTTATAATGAAAAATATTAGAATAAATATTTTATTTAATAATAAATTATTTATATTTATAAGGTTAGCATAACTGTCAATAGGCTAATAATTGGATTTAGGATATATTTCTTAATAATAAGTAATGAAAGGGGCACCTAGATCCTTAAGTTTAAGAAGGACAGCATGTTAGAAGACTAAACTGGCCTATTCAGTAAGATGAACTTTTTTTGGAATTTGTGTTCTAGATTTTCATTTTTATATGCGCAAATCTTTCAAGAACTTAGCATAAGTTAGAAATTATTTTATTGCATCAAGAAAGGAAAGATTAATTTGAACTTGTTTAAATAGTTCTAATATTTCATCTAGTTTATCCTTCTTGTTAAATGGCATAGGAGATTCTAATGCACTCGAAAATGAAGCTCTGGGTAATTGAGGTGATGTTAAAGATATTGGTTTATCCCTTGCCCTAAGGTCCTCCTTCTCTTTGGTTGGTTTAGACTCCATCAACTTTTCATTGGTTTTGGTTTTTCTAATTTCACCTTATTGTTCTATGACCTTACCATTCCTGAGGGTCATAATAGATTTGGCTTGTTCAAAAAAAGTTTAGTGGGTATTAAAATTCTCAATCCTATATTGACTTCTAGGATTAATCTCGGATTGACTGGATAGTTTTTCCTCCTCCCTCTTACTAAAGGCAATAACTAATTAACCTATTTGGATCTCTAGCTTGGCTATCATTTATGTGTGAGATTGAAGAGTCTAGGAGTGGGTTTTCATCCTTGCTAAAGCTTATAGAACCTTCTCGTCAAAATTAGAACTATAGTTGCTAGGAGAAGGTTGAGAAGCATCCTGATACTGAGGGTATGATGTGTTCTTAAACTAGATCTCCTAGTAATTAGGTCCGTGGGAAGCCAGGTTGACCATAAGTTGTGGTTTCTAAGAGAAGTTTGGGTGATTACTCCAGCTTGGATTATACATATTGAAGTATGGGTCATTTTCTAGTCTAGGAATAGTATGAGTTTGGGCTTGATGGGCTTGCTCCTGTACAAGCTCAAAAAATTGATGGGCAGCTAGGCAATCACCAATAGTGTGAGTAGGACTCAAGCAGGTTATTCAAACATCTTATGATAGTACAGATGAAAAGAGGTATGATCAACTTGTAGTTGTCAATTGAGTATCTAGGATAGCGCATCCACCTTGCTGTGGATGTCTATGGAGTGACTTACCTTGTACATTCCATCTCTTTTGGGTTCCAATCTTCGAGCTTCTCTAAATATGGCAGACATGTAATATAAGAAATTTTTGCTCAAGATCTTGAATAACTACTAAGCCTCATGCTTACTTTTGAGCATGAATGTCCCACCACATGAAGAATCAACCATTTATCTATGCTTTTCTAACAATCCATCGTAAAAGCAATGGACTAATTGCCCTTTGGGTATGGCATGGTGTGGACACTTGTAGATGAGGTCTTTGAGCCTCTCCTAAGTTTCATGAAATATTTCTTTCTCTAATTAGAAAAAATTAGTTATGGCTTTTCTAATTTAGTTTGTTTTTCTAATTAAAAAATATTTCTTAAGAAATTCTCCTTGTAATTGGTCTTAGGTTGAAATGGTCATGGAATCTAATGAATGTAACTAGTATTTAGCCTTGTCTTTAAGCAAAAAGAAAAATAATTTCAACCAAGAGCCTCATCAGAGAGATTTTGAATTTTGATTATAGAACATATCTCAAGAAATTCATTCAAATATTTGTATGGGTCCTCATTACTAAGTCCATAGAAAGATAGTAACATTTAAATGATAATAGACTTCATCTCATATTGAGTTGCTTCTATAGGAGGTACTTGAATACATGGGAAGTAGGTATATGATGAAGAAGTAAAGTACTCCCTCAATTGTCATGGTGGGTCAGTCTCGCTATGTGCATCCATAGTCTTAGTGTGGGTTACTCTAAGGGTTCTCTTGATTTCAAGATTTAGGGGTCATAATTCTGGTTGTAGTGATCCACGATCGAGTATGGAACCACAAAATTAAGGTAACCTTGATTTATGTGTATGGTTTTTTTAAATTTTTTTAATTTTAATTTATTTTTTATGTAAGAAGAGGAGAGAGGACAAAGAAGGAGAGTTCTAATGATGAGAGTCCTAAGAGAATCCTAGACCTAAAGATGACAGATGAGAGTGTTTTAGTTAGATTTAACTTTTTACTAGCAAGTAAGTTATAAATACAATAAGACTCTATATAGGGTTATCTTAAGTCTAGACAGCTCCTAACTACTAAGGTTGCCTCTAAGTTAGAGGCTAACCAACCAACTGCCTAGGTAAATATAAAGTCGGTGGGGGTCCTCCTATTACTTTCCTTAGATATCAATTAAAATTAGCCAGGTAAACAAACAAAACTAATTAAATAACCACCTTCCTTCAGGATCTTGTCTCTAAACTACTTGTCTAGACACCAGCTAACTATTCAACCCTAATCCGGTCCAACTCTTAGGGTCCCTTATCCTAGTGAGCTCAAAAAATCTTAAGGGTCAATGTCTAATTAATTTTAATTTAAAAGGCTTTGGTCAATGCAAATATAGGATGGTGGTTTGTGGGCCAAGAGAGGGCGATGAAATCCCCACCATATGTTGTTCATGGGTTATGCCCTTATGATGTTTTATGGAAATATGCAATGCAAAAGGAAAGGATGTCAAATACAAGTGAGAAGCTATTAAGATTTAATTAATTTCTCTATTTTTGTTAAGTATTATGTGGTGTCTTTGTTTTTTGTTTTATGTTATCTTATTTTTATGCAAGAAAGAATAAAAGATAAATTTTAAATTAGTTAATTAGATTTGAGGAGATTTTAAAGGTCTAACTAAATGGAAAGTAAATTATTCTAAGATTAAAAGATAACTAGGTAGCCTCCAAATAAGGCAAGAAATCAAATCTATTTTCAGAGCAGTAAATTATTTTAAGTTATAAAAAGTAGTAAATCACTAGGCTATAGGAAGTAAAATTTTTTTCTAAAGTAATCTAGCTAGAAAGTAGTAAATTTACCATATATCAAAAGCAATATAAGGCAAAAATTTAAAAAGATAAATAGCAATAAATTTGTAATGAAAATAAAGTAGAATTCTTTTTAATTATTATTTTTTTTAGACTCAAAGCAACTAAAACATGATCCCCGACAATAGTGCCAAAATTTGATCACTATCTTAGATAGTCAAAAATAAACTCTACTCACTACTATAATTAGGGCGAGTCGAGATCATTTCCACTAGGATCGCATAGTTACGTTTGAGTCATTTTAGCTCTTATATTAAGAGCAAAATAAAGATCAAGTAAGAAACTATTTAGAATACTAGAAAGTAAGTAAATAAAGAAAAGTAATTAAAAGTTAGTTGTAGATATGTAGATGGATCTCTCAGGACCTTATTTCTCTTTGCTAGACTATTTATACCCTTCTTTTATCTACCTTCGCTAGATATCTAAATAATAAAAATATAGCCTATCTTACAGAGCACTATCCATACTCATAGATCATGGCCCATCTCTTAAAGCTATAGGCTGGTCTAAATTGAATTAGACATGAGAAAAAAGTTTCACCTAAATATAATCTATCCCAAGAGTATGATCGGCATCCATAAATCATGAATTATCCTAAGAGTATAGACAATTTTAAATTGAAAACATAGAAAAAGAAAATAAAAATGCATAGATATAAAACAAAAAAATTCAAATTTTTATTGTATAACAAAAAGAAAGAAATACAGATATATCAATAAAATCAAACTATCAAAATAAAGTTACAGTGGATCCTGAGAATGGGATGTCTAACCGGCCATGGAGAGATTCTTCACCATGATCTTCATCTTGAACTCTAAAGATTTCTTTCCTTGGACTTAGAGAAGACCTTCAGTAGCAAGAGGAGGAGATTTGATGGAGAATAGGCTGAGAAAATTAGGTTTGGAAGAAGTTGGACGGTGGAAGAGGGTTGTTGAAATTTTTAGGCTGCAATCTGCAAGGCTAGAAAGGGAGAAAGGTTTGGAGGCTTTTGGATGTGGGATTTTTATGGTTTATAAGGGACTAATGGAGGTTTGGGAAGGCAAAGTTTTAGGAAAAAAGGTTAGATCTATGGCCAACTAAAAATCTAGAAAGACAAAATTGGCATGTAGAAGGGCTGTGGCATAGAACCTAGGCTATGGAGATTTTGGATGTGGGGAAGACTTCTTCTTCCATTGATTAATTAGTTATGTTCACACCATAATTCATGTGAATGCTGATCTTTTAATCTTGACCCTTAATCTTTAAGTTGTGTTTACATCTTGGTGTCTTTATGATTTTCTTCCATTTATTCTCTCTTCTTGGCTCCATCAATGAGAGCCTTTGGATGCTTGCTTTGGTGGTTAGTGGCCCTTGATTTCATCTTGAATCCACGTGAGAATATTCCAAGGATTGCAGGCCCTTAGATTTTTTTCTAATTATTTCAGCCATTGATTTTTCTTTCCATGGATCTTCATCTTTAGGCGCCTAGATCTCCATCCTTGATTATAACCATTTGATGTGAACCCTTGGATCACCTTTATGACTCTTGTATGCACTTGGCTTCAAGCCAGATTAGACCTAATTGAGCATAATTGAACCCAATCTTCTATTAACTTGCAAAATAGTTAGAAAATATCAAATTCAAACTAGTACATATTAATTAATGATGTTTTGAGTGTATTTAATGTATTAATTTAAGTATTGATCACATTCTAGGGGATATTGCTTGCTTCTAAAATTTGGTGATTGTCATGTCCTAAATTTGGGACATAACACGGTCATGCTACCAAGGGATATTATTCTCAATAACACAAAGCCTATCAATCATAATCAATAAAAATTCCTCATAAACAAAATATAATAAAAGATTTAATTTCATCATTAATCAAGTAACTAAATCAAGATTGATTTAAAGATTGAAATCCAAAATAAAATATCAAACCATGCCTCAAAATTTATCAATTATTGACTACAAGATTATAATCATCCAATAATTCTCAAGCTTACCAGCATAGACCCCCAAGCCTGAATCATCCATCAATCCTAGCCTTATTCATCTGGACAGAGAAAGAAAAATAAAAAGATATGAGTTATACTAGCTTAGTAAGTAAAATCTATACTTTCTTACCAGATCAAGCATAAATTATTTTATGATAATATAATATTTAGAAAATAACATATATTATAAAATAAAGTATTTCATAAAGCATAATATAAAACAAGTCATAAAGATAATTATGCATGCATAAATCATAAAATTTTATAAATATGATTCATAAATTATTATTTTTAGATATTTATGTCATGTTTCAAAATATTACTTATAGATATTCGTGCTAAGATCACTTTGTATCTATTATAGGGCCATGTTTTTTAATCGACATAATTCTTATTTCATATGCCAATTTGTTCCTATTAGCAGGGCCATATTTCTTATGGATGCTAACTCCGAATGTCAAACTTTTCATAAATATGTTAGATGTGTGCCCTAAAAACTAGATTGGTTGACACTTGTAACACACTTTCTAGGAGCATTTTATAATTTTGACTTAAAATTAATAAAAGATTATTTTCTTCTATCACGTTATGTGTAATACATCCTTTGAGTTAATAAAAATATTAATACATATTTTCAAAAGTTGAAAATTTAAGACATGTATTTTCATAATTAACTCATAAACTACTTTCGATCGTAAGATCATCATAAGGATGGTGATTGATTCGGAAGATCAGTATATGATTACATCTTTAGGGTAGATGAGTCTTGAGTCTACGGTGTGGAGATACTGAAGTGACTATAGGTATTCATTGAGTATGAGGGAACTAAGGTGACCATCTCGAGTAGTCTTAAGGGAGTCTACCTTCTCATCAATAACTAAGCTCGATGCTATAGTTGTGTGTCTAGTTCTTAGACCTGAGGTGCATCGACAGTTCACCTTAAGTGTGTTATAGTTTGACTACACTATAACTCGATCTCCTAGCCATTCAGAATTCTAAGATGTATGTTGGCTATAGCATGTTCATTGTAGAAACTGGATCACACCAAGATGGCATCTATCAACCTCGGTATATAAGGAGTAGCCCTATGATGATCATAAGATTGAGTCCATAAGCCCATGGCCATGATAGTGTGATATAATAGAAAAGAGTTTTCTATTAGATTTTCACATTGAACTTGAATCAAATGATTTAATCATATGATGGGATGTTGGGTTTGACAAGTTCACCTTAACCCTAATCCTATCGGAGCTCATGATAGAAAAATCCAATCATATAACTAACTACACCGAGAGGTTCATATTCTGTTCTAATGGATTGTCACCATATACTGTTAGGTATCACTAATAGATTTTGAGATCAATTAGAATGGTCTTGATGATCGGTTATTCTAATTGGATGAATCAGAAGAGTTATGATCCATCAAAAGATGTTTTGATGATGTTAATGATAGAGATCATGACATATCTCATTATCATATGAAAGTGAACCTAATTGGATCATACAAATAAGAGTTTGAATCTAAATATTATTAATTAAGCTAATCTAGTTCAATTGATTTGGATTAGATCCAATTATATTCAAGAAAATCGTGCTAGCACATGATTGAGTCTAACATTCTCCTTCTATAGTCATTTTGGTTCATCTCGATTAAGTCAAATTGGATCTGATTTATTGTAATCCATAGTTGATAAGTACCATAAATTCATCAAAAAAAGTATTAATTTAATAATTAATTTATTTTAATTTTTAAAAATTAATAACTAATTTATATATATTTTTAAGAAATTAATATTTTTATTGATTAAAAAATAATAAAAATAAAGAATATAATATTATTATCAATAAAAAGAGCTTATTTTTTTATCATAATGAAGTAAATTTAGAGTAAAATAAAGTTAAAATGGATCTGATGCAAATTTTTAAAGAAAAAAATAAAATAAAAAAGAAAAATGGCTCATCAAGCCAAGTCGACGAGCCAAGGCAAGCCAATGCGCCACTAAGCCAGCTCAGCCATAGAAGCCATCCGTCGATCCATGAAACCAAACATGGACCACCAGCTTAGTAAATTTCGACCAATCGAAGCATGCCACGTGGTGGACCTAGAACGTTAAGAGATTTACAAAAAAAATATTATGGTGTATAGGGACAAAATGATAATTTCATAGGCCAAGCTGCATGCTGATTGGTTGTGGTCTGTGGTATGCTCTATCTACACAATTCATGGCTAAGGTATTGGCATGATCCGATGGCTATAGTTGTTGGAAATATGTTCCAAAGCCAATCATCAGCCTGTTGATGATTGTACTACTTGTTGTATTTATAAATAAAATTATCAAATAATAAAAGTTATTTTAATATTTTTCATCATAAATTCTGTTGTCTTCTGATGAACTCCTGTGTTGTGATGAAGTCCTTAGGACTATCTAGATTTGACAAAGGAGGATTTATCATTTAGTCCTTAAATTGTTCACGATCAAAAGATACGTTGTTATTTAGGATGACAACGTTTATCAAGTATAAATCATTGTATGCCATATAGGTTGGTTGTCCTCGTAATCAAGGAGTGTTGAGATACTGGTATGGCATGCAAGTGAGATGTATGGGTACATCTACATTGAACATGACCAACTTTGGAGCTTTTCTTCTATCAAGATTAGCCTAGAAGAATATGGGTATAAGTATCTCTTAGACTTGAGACCACCATGGTGACTTGCAAGCAACTCACTGTACTTAGGTACTAGACTATCTAAATTTTTAATTCAGTAATGGAAGGCTACTGGGTGCAGTCAAGTACTTGACTTGTTGGTGTGTGAGTCAAGATGGGATTGATCCATTCAAGTGTTAGAGCAAGTGCATCGCTGTATTTTAATTTAGCAAATCCTCGGTCGGGGTAGTCCATATGATGGATGCTAAATTTTGAAATATAATATGGATCAATTATAGGATTGATAGTAAATCCTAGATCATCCTTTTGAGCATTATGATCAAGAAGATGAATTATACGATAACCATATTCCATAGGTTCGTCATTGTTGCATTGCAACGTTTTGACATATTTGAATGTTGGGTACCATTGCTAGATGGTCACATCGATTGGTACAAAAAATTGATTCCTATGCTATTGGTTTAAGATTCGAACCTATAGGGTCACACATATAAAGAGTTTCTACCTAATCTGATGGCTGATCATGAGTCTTGATGACCTAGGACACTATGGTCAAGAGTCCCATTGGACTGAAACTCTATAACCAAGAGTCTCACTGGACTGGGACTCTAAGTCCTACTCATATAGGACTCTTTGATCAGGAGTCCCACTAGTCTGGGACTCTAAGATCACGAGTTCCATTCATTTGGGACACTAGGTTCAAGAGTCCTACTGGATTGGAACTCTTCAGGAGTTTCATATTGATGGAACTCTATTGCCTGGTAACCCATCCAATTTGGACTTAGATATTTTTGAAGGATTAATTAGCAATTCAATTATTGATTAGCTCAATTTGATTGAGCGATGAGGATTCGATCAAGTTTAATTGAATTTGATTCAATTGGGTTTGATCCGATTAGATCATGAGATGACCTAATCACTATAGGAGTTTTGATCCTGATTTGATTAGGACCTGAACCTAATTAATTTTTAATTTAATTAAGATTTTATTGGATTAGGCTAAGCCTATTTTAGTTGAGTTTAACCTAGTCTAATTGAGTCTAGATTAATTGGTTTTGTTGAAACCAATTAGGACCAAGTCAAATGAAGTTTGAATTCAATCTCTCCCATGCGCCTACCATTTTTGACTTTTCCACTCTTATTTTATACCCAAAATTTTTTGCACATAACTTTTTTCTCACCCAAAAGGTTTTTATGCCTCCTCTTTTATCTACTTTTGACCTGATTCAAGGGTTGGACCGGTTCAAAGTAAGTTGAGTTTTGAATTCAACTCAGTTTGTTGAAGGTTGGAACCAATCCAACCTTATCTTCTTCCCACGCCCTCCCTTTTGTTTGTCGAATATTTTTTAAAGAAATAAAAATGTGTGCATGTAGAAGGAGAGTCTTTATATGTGTTAAACATATGGGAGGAGGCGTTGGATAAGGATAAGAGGCTCATTTGATTTTTGAAATTAAGTGAGTGGTTAATACCTCCTAACCACTCGACCCTTATCATTATCCATATACTTTTTCCATGGTATTCACATAAATAAATTATGAGAATTTTTTTGTGTGTAGAAGAAGGTGTTAGAATTATGTGGTAAAAATTTTAAAATAATTGGATATTAGTTATAGGCAAAAAAAAAAGTCTTGGAGTGAAGGTGAGCAGGGTCCTGCAGCACTTTACTTTTCCCTCATGCCTCTCTTCTCTTCTAATTTTCACCTCTTAGGATATTTAATTTTTAGATATAATTTAAATAGAGTTTATATATATAAAAGTTATCTTTTCAAAAAAACTTGTTTCATGAAAAAACTTCATACAGAGAGGGCGTGATAGGATTTTTAGTGTGTCAGGATTTTTGGGCCAAGTGAAATCCTAGTTTTAGGAATTTGGGTTTGGGTGGAGAGATCGAGTGCTGTGAGCCTCGAATTGCCACCAAATTTGAAACACATCTTCATCATCCTCCAATATTTATGTTTTTTTTTTTGGATTATTTTAGAAATCAAAAAATACATGATCGATCAGATCGATCATGATCAATCATCGATGGCCCCAATGAGAAGCTAGCACTCCGGTGGAGCTGGTCGGGACCAAGAGCTCCGGGTAGACCAACCATAGAGGTCAGATAAATGTGCGGCTATAGCGTAACACCATAACTTCTTTTGATTGATTTAGATCATGGAGATCAGCTATTCATAAAAAGATATCAAGTTCTAAACTCATATCGGTCAGCAGATTCGATTTACTGATCGAATGCATTTTATTTTTCTATCACATATTAGCATATTTAGATCCTAAGTAGGATTTATTTGATATGATCAATGCATGTATAGTATTAATTTTAGATTATTATTTACTTTTGCTGCTATTTTATTTGAAAAAGTTTCAAAAATGCATGCTTAAATCCTGTGCGATTTTCTTCAAATGGTATCAGAGCAGGTTCACTAAACATGATATGCTTGCATATTTTAGATTGATAATTTAAATTTAATTTAAATATTAATCTAATAATTTGATTAATTATATCTAAAAATTAAAATCTAGGTCGCATGGATTGTAGGTTATCTTGCTGTAGGGTTTACCTCCTACAATAAAAAGAATGTTCTGGTACATTGCTGATCTATATCGTTAATCATAAAATTATAGATTTTATCTAATATTTTTATGATCTAATTATATTAGACATTAATCTAATTTATGATCATGAATGCATAATTAGATAAAGTTTGATTTATGATTTAGTATTATGTAGTGTACATAGTTTCAAATTAAATCCTACAACTAGTATTATTTGTGAATTGAGCCGATTCAATTTTAAAGTGAGTCGACTCAATTGGTGAATAATACTAAGTTATAAAGAACCTTTCAAAAATTTTAAAAATATTTTTAAAATATCAAACCCTAACCCATAGCCCATAAACTTAATTAAATATTAAGTATAATGATCTAGTGTCTAGAATTATGAATTAAGACTCTGAGTCATTAATCATAAAACATGGGTTATTGGGTTAGTTGAACTAGGTCCATAAATTGGATTAGATCTAAGGTTAGTTAAAGAGTGGACTAAATTAGAAAAATTAATCAAATCTAATTAAATATTAATTTAGATTAGGTCAAGAACACTATAGACTCAATTACAATAGTTATAGTTGGTCAAGTCTATGCCTTTAATAAGGACCAAATGGACTTGATTCATGGTTACGTGGTCGAACCCAAAATTACTAGGTTGGTCAAATTAAAACTAATAAATCGAATGATGTCTAAGATAAGTTTGATAGTTTGACCAATGATTTTTAATTGGAAGCTACTCATACTGATTCAATCTTTGACGAGTTAATGGTATATCCCTTCCATTGATCTCACTTACCTAGCCATCCTGGTGAGTTAGGTTTTGATTAGATGACTTGATGATTCGGGCTCACCCATGTCAATTAGGTAAATCAGTCTAACTAATTTAGGTGCTCCTAATGCCAGCTTTGATTAGATCCTTTTTTATTTGACTTAGTGAAGTCAGAGGGAGGATCAAAGTTGGCTTGCTTTTCTTAAATATGTTAACTAAATCTTCTAAAATTATTAGATCCTTAAAAATAAAATAGTTATATAGATAACTAAATCATAGCCTCCTATTAAGTTGAGTGATAATAGGTTCATTAATTTGATAATCACTGGAGGCCCAAAGGCCTGGTGCTTATTGACTAATAAAATTATCATTCATAAAATGATGATTTGGTTAAGTCTTTCTAATGGTGGTTAGGTTGGCCGACCAAAATCGGGCCTGATCATTTATTAGTTAGATAAGACCAAATGTGGTCATATTAATGGTTGGACCTAACTAGATGAGTGGAGGCCAAAGTCTACTGATTAGGTCTTTGAGGCAAAATTGATATTACTAGAAATTATTTAGAGAAGCAATTGATTTTGAACCTACTCATAGGTGCACATGGGTTGACCAACCAAAGTTGGGCTCGTGTGTAGTCTATATAGATTCTAGTATCCACTAAGAAATTAAAGTAATTCCTCGAATTAAAGGTAGAGGCTATCAATTCATATAAAATAGTGGAAGAATCTTTAGACTAAAGTTCAAGTCTTTAAGATAGTTGATTCATATACTAATTAGATTTGGGTTTTCTTATTGTGCAGAAATGACCAATAACCTGTCGCTCCAGTCATTATTAGATAATGATAAATTAATATGATCCAACTACGATAGCTGATATCGTAAGTTGAAAATCATCCTGGAGCATGAGCAGATTCTTTATATCATAATGGATCCTGTACCTGAGGAGCTAGCTCTGAAAGCTAGAGGAGCAATCTGAGACACTTATCAGAAGTGGCTCAATGACTGCACCACCATTCGGTGTATAATGCTGGTGGCAATGAATGATGAGTTCAGCCATAGGTTTGAAAATGCCCAACCATAGGAGATGCTTCAAATGTTGAACGACTCCTTTGGCATGCCTAATGATGTTGAAAGGCACAAAATAAGTTGTGCCTTTTTTAATGCTTGGATGAGAGATGGGATCTCAATCATCGATCATGTATTGTATATGATCGAGATGATTAAGCACCTTAGCAAGATGGGCTTTCCCCTGCACGAGCAGCTCGGTAAGGATGCGATCCTTAGTTTCTTGCCCAAGTCCTTCCTCCCCTTCCTAACTCATTTCAGAATGACAAAGCCTATGGTCAACTACCATGGATTGTTGGAGTTGCTGTAGAACTTTGAGAAGGATCACCAACTCCATAAGGAAATGGTGAATGTAGTGGGAGGGTCTTCTTCTGGTCATCGACTCTTTAAAAAAGAAAAGAAGAACAAGAAGGTGCAGCCAAACATCAGGACGACTGCACAGGGTTGGACCAAGAAGCATAAGCTCAATCAGAGCTAGGCAGAGTGCTTCTCCTACATGAAGTAGGGGCACTGAAAGAGAAACTGTCCTCTATACATTGCCTCCTTAGATTCGAATAGGCCGAGAAAGAAGTAAGTGGTTGCTAGGCAAGGTAATTATATGATGACACCTTGCAATTTTTTTCTTTTTTGATTCTACTGCCTGGGTATTAGATACTGAAATTTCTTATCATATTTGTAATTTTATGCAGGACTTGTAGGTCAGTAGGAGATTTGATCAAGACGAGAGGTTTCTAAACATTAGAGATAGAAGATAAGTTTCAATTCTAGCTTTAGAAATCATGAACCTTGTAATCAATTCAAATAAAGTTATTCTTAATGAATGTCATTTTTGTTCAACTTTCTTATTGAATGTCATTTCTGTAGGCCTTTTGGCTATGAATGATTTTAAAATATCAATAAAAAAAAATTTATAATATCATTTTGAATGGTGTTATAATTTTGATTGGATAATTGAATAACGAAATTTATTTACTTTCTATGCCTGTTAACGTGGTTCAATCCTTCAGTAAATGCCCTAAAATTAGTGATGCGTCTGATGTCTACCTTTGGCACTGTAGGCTAGGTCATATTAGCAAGAATAGAATTAATAGGTTAGCTCAAGAAGAAATTCTTGAGGTTAGTGATTGTGAATCACTTCTGACCTGTGAGTTTTATCTTTTTGGTAAGATGATCAAGTCACCTTTTACTGAAAAAGATGAACGAGCCACTGAACTCCTAAGTTTAGTACATTCGGATGTATGTGGACCCATGAGCTCAAGTATCAGAGATGGATATTTTTACTTCTTAACCTTCACAGACAACCTATCGAGGTATGGGTATGTCTATTTAATGAAGCATAAGTCGGAGTCATTTGAAATGTTCAAACTATTTCGAAATGAGGTAGAAAAGTAAATTGGAAAGAGTATTAAAATTTTTCAATCTAACTAAAGGGGTGAGTACCTTTTCAATGAGTTTCTAATATATCTTAAGGAAAACGGAATTCTCTTCTAATGGACCCCTCTTAGAACACCACAACATAATGGTGTGTCTGAAAGAAGAAATTAGACCTTGTTGGACATGGTTTGATCCATGATGGGGGTTGCTGGTTTGCCGATCTTCCTATGGGGATATGCGCTCGAGTCAGTTTGTTACATTCTAAATAGGGTTCCGAGTAAATTAGTTAATAAAACACCATATGAGATATAGATAGGACGTAAGCCAATGCTTTCATACCTTAAGATTTGGGGGTGTCTGGCTTATGTCAAATGTTTAATGACAGACAAGCTTAGACCTAAGTTTGATAAGTGTAGTTTTATAGGTTATCCAAAAGAAACCAAAGGATACTACTTCTACGTTGCTGATGAGCAAAAAGTGTTTGTCAGCCTTAAGACAGTCTTTTTAGAAAAGAAATTCCTTGGTGAAGGAACTAATGCCCCTAAGATCGAACTTGATGAAGTATGATAGGTGGAAGAACAGACATAAGTTATTGAACCTGAGCTGGATCTGATTAGATCAGACCCAAAATCCATTATAGATGCACCCTTAAGGCGATCTAGTAGAGTATTGCATCAACCGGATAGATACTATAGTTTTCTGGTCTGGGATGAGGATCCTATTGAACTTGATAAGAACGTTCAGGACCCAATCACCTATATGGATGCAATGCAGAAATCCAAATTTGAGAAATGGCTTAAGGCCATGAAATTTGAAATGAAATCCATAAAGGTCAATGATGTATAGACATTGGTTGACCCATCCGAAGGAATAAAACCCATAGGGTGTAAGTGAGTCTTCAAAAGGAAAAGAGGCATAGATGAAAAGGTGGAGATCTATAAAGCCCATTTGGTTGCCAAGGAATATTATCAATATTATGGTATTGATTATGATGAGACGTTATCTCCTGTGGCAATGCTCAAATTCATTCAGATTATGCTTGCCATTACTGCCCATCTGGACTATGAAATCTTGCGAATGGATGTGAAAATGATTTTCCTAAATGGAGAGTTGGATGAAGAGGTGTATATGATATAGCCTAAAGGATTCACATCCATAAAAGAGTCTAAGGTGTGTAAGCTTCAAAGATCCATTTATGGACTTAAGCAGGTATCTCGGAGCTGGAACATATGATTTAATAGAACAATCAAAATATATGGCTTCGTTAAGAATGAAGAGGAGCCCTACATATACAAGTGGGCTAATGATTCAATAATAGTATTCCTAGTATTATATGTGGATGACATTCTCTTAATCGAGAATGATGTCCCTATATTGCAAGGAATAAAGATCTGGCTATCATCACAGTTCTCCATGAAAGATCTGGGAGAAGCTTCCTACATCCTAGGAATGAAGATCTATAGAGATAGATCAAAAAGATTGCTTGGATTGTCCCAGTCTACATACATTGACACTGTGTTGAAATAGTTCAGCATGGAGAATTCTAAGAAAGGCTATCTACCGATAGGCCATAGAATTTCTCTTTCAAAGAGGGATTGTTCGACAACACCTCTAGAAAGAGAGCGTATGACTAGAATACCACATGCTTCGGCAATGAGTTCTATCATGTATGCCATGACATGTACACGACTAGATGTGGCACACTCACTAGGAGTAGTGAGTAGATACCAATCTAATCTAGAGAAAAACCACTGGAAGGTTGTTAAAATCATCCTGAAGTATTTAAGAAATACTAAGGACCAGTGGCTTGTATATGGTGAATCGGACTTGAAATTGGTGGGGTTCACAGACTCTAGTTTTTAATTTGATCATGATGATAGCAAGAGTGTGTCAAGATATATATTCATCCTTAATGATAGGATCGTCTGCTGGAAGAGTTCCAAGCAGCACACTATGGCCGATTCAATTTGTGAGGCAAAGTATGTCGCTGCATCAGATGCTGCCAAAGAAGCGGTGTGGCTAAGAAAATTCATCACCGAGCTTGGCATAGCACCCTCCCTTGATGGTCCAATTCTACTCTATTGCGATAGCTCTGGAGCCATTGCTCAAGCGAAGGAACCTAAGGCACACCAGTGGACGAAGCATATTCTGCGCCACTTCCACCTTATCCAAAAAATTATGGATCAAGATGATGTCGACCTTCAAAAGATCGATGGAAAGAAGAATCTGATCGACCCATTCACTAAAGCTGTTACGGTGAAGGAGTTCAATGATTTCAAGTCGAAGATAGGTATTAGATACTGCACTGATTGACTTTAGTCCAAGTGGGAGATTATTGAAAATATGTCTTAAAGTCAATCATCAGCCTATTGACGATTGTGCTACTTATTATATTTGTATATAAATTATTAAATAATAAAAATTATTTTGATATTTTTCATCATAAATTCTATTATCTTCTAATGAACTCTGGTGTTATGATGAAGTCCTTAGGACTATCTAGATTTGACAAAAAAGGATTTATCATTTAGTCCTTAAATTATTCACGATCAAAAGATATGTTGTTATTTAGGATGACAACGTTTATCGAGTATAGATCATTGTGTGCCATATAAGTTGGTTGTCCTCATAACCAAGGAGTGTTGAGACACTGGCATAGCATGCAAGTGAGATGTATGGGTACATCTACACTGAACGTGACCAACTCTGGAGCTTTTCATCTGTCAAGATTAGCCCAGAAGAATATGGGTATAAGTATCTCTTAGACCTGAGACCACCATGGTGACTTGCAAGCAACTCACTATACTTAGGTACTAGACTACCTAAATTTCTAATTCAGTAATGGAAGGCTATTGGGTACAGTCAAGTACTTGGCTTGTTGGTATGTAAGTCAAGATGGGATCGATCTTTCCAAGTGTTGGACCAAGTGCATTGCTGTATTTCAATTTAGTAAATTCTCAATTGGGGTAGTCCATATGATGGACACTAAATTTTGAAATACAATATGGATGAATTATAGGATTGACAGTAAATCCAAGATCATCCTTTTGAGCATCGTGATCAAGGGGATGAATTATATGGTAACCATATTCCATAGGTTCATCATTATTGCATTGTGACTTTTCGATCTATCCGGACGTTGGGTACCATTGCTAGATGGTTACATCGATTGGTATAGAAAATTGGTTCATGTGCTACTGGCTTAGGATTCGAACCTATGGGGTTACACACATAAGGAGTTCCTACCTGATCCGATGGCTGATCATGAGTCTTGATGACCTAGGACATTGTAGTCAAGAGTCCCACTGGACTGACTCTATGATCAAGAGTTCCACTGGACTGAAACTCTAAGTCCTACTTATCTAGGACTTTTTGATCAAGAGTTTTACTGGTCTGAAACTTTAAGATCATGAGTTCTATTCATTTGGGACACTGGGTTCAAGAGTCCCACTGGATTGGAACTCTTCAGGAGTTTCATGTTGATGGGACTCTGTTGTTCGGTAATCCATCTGATTTGGACTTAGATATTTTTAAAAAATTAATTAGTAATTTAATTACTAATTAGCTTAATTTGATTAAGCAATGAGGATTCGATCAAGTTTGATTGAATTTGATTCAATTGGGTTTGATCCGATCAGGTCATAAGATGATCTAATCGCTATGAAAGTTTTGACCCTGATTTGATCAGGATCTGGACCTAATTAATTTCTAATTTGATTAAAATTTTATTGAATTAGGCTAAGTCTAATTTGGTTGGGTTTAACCTGGTCTAATTGGGTCTAGATTAATTAGTTTGGTTGAAACCAATTAGGACCAAGTCAAATGAAGTTTGAATTCAAACTCTCCCTGCGCCCACCATTTTTTACTTTTCCACTCTTGTTCCATGCCCAAAAGTTTTTGTACATAACTATTCTCTCACCTAGAAGGTTTTTGCACCCTCTCTCTTATCTGCTTTTGACCTGGTCTAAGGGTTGGACCGGTTCAAAGTAAGTTGAGTTTTGAATTCAACTCAATTTTTTGGAGGTTGGAACCAATCCAACCTTATCTGCTTTCCATACCCTCTCTTTTGTTTGTCAAATATTTTTTAGAGAAATAATAATGTGTGCACATAGAAGCAGAGTCCTTCTACATGTTAAATACATGGGAGGAGGTGTTGGATAAGGATAAGAGGCTCATTTGATTTTTGAAATCAAGTGAGTGGTTAAAACCTCCCAACCACTTGACCCTTATCTTTTTCCATGTGCTTTTCCCATGGTATTCATGTCAATAAATTATTAAAATTTTTGTGCATGTAGAAGAAGGGGTTATCATTATGTGGTAAAAACTTTAGAGTGATTGGGAGTTAGTTTTGGACAAAAAAAATCTTAGAGTGAAGGTGAGCAAGGTCCGATAGCACTTTACTTTTCCCTCATGCCTCTCTTCTCTTTTGATTTTCATCTCTAAGAATACCTAATTCTTAGATATGATCTAAATAGGATTTATAGATCTAAAAGTTATCTTTTCATAAAAACTTATTTCATAGAAAAACTCAACACAAAGAGGACATGATAGGATTTTTAGTGTGCCAAGATTTTTGAACTGAGTGAAATCTTAGTTTTGGGAATCTGAGTTCGGTGGAGAGATCGAGTGCTGTGAGCGTCAGATCGCCACCAAATTTGAAACACCTCTTCATCATCCTCCAATTTTTTTGTTTTAATTTTTTAAAATATCTAAAAAATTAATAAATATATGATCGATCAGATCGATCGTGATCAGCTATCGAAGGCCCCGATGAGAAGCTAGTACTTTGGTGGAGCTGGTCAGGACCAGGAGCTCCATATGGACCATCCATAGAGGTTGGATGAGTGTGCGGCTATAGCATAACACCATAGCTTCTTTCGATAAATTTAGATCATGAAGATTAGCTACTCGTGAAAAGGTTGTTAGATATGTGTGGCCTAAAAATTAGATTGGCTGACACTTGTAATACACTTCTAAGGGCAAAATTATAATTTTAACTATAAATAATCAAATAAATTATTTTCTATCATGGTGTGTATTTGAAAGTATCTATGATACATTCCTTGAGTTAATGGTAATGATAGTTCATATTTTCAAGAGTTAAAAATTTGATACATGAATTTTCATTATTAACTTATAAAATGCTTCCGATCGTAGGATTATCATGAGGATGGTGATTGATCCAAAAGGTTAGTGTATGATCGCTTCTTTTGGATAGATGAGTCTTGAGTCTATGGTGTAGAGACACTAGAGTGAGAGTATAGGTACTTGTTAGAGAACGAGAACACTGAGCATGACCACCTTGAGCAGTCATGAAGAAGTCTACCTTCTCGTCGATGACTAGCTCGAAGCTGTAGTAGTGTATTTGGTTCTTTGATCGGAGGTGCATCGACAGTTCACCTTGAGGGTGTTATAGTTTGACTACACCATAACTTAGTCTTCTAACCATTCGAAATCCTGAGGTATATGTTGGCTATAGCATGCTCATTGTAGGAATTGGATTGCACCAATAGGAGATCTATCCACCTCGGTAGATGAGGAGCAGTCCTATGATGATCATGAGAATCAAGTCCATAAGCCCATGGCCATGGTAGAGTAAAATAATAGAAAGAGTTTCTATTAGGATTTTCACATTGGACTTAAATCGAATGATTAATTCATATGATGAAAATTAGGATTTGACGAGATCACCTTAACCCTAATCCGATCGGAGCTCAAGATAGAGAAACTTAATCACATAGGTAACTGCACTGAGAGGTTTACTTTTAATTCTGATGGATTGCCACCATATGCTGCTAAGTGTCACTGGTGGATTTTGAGAGTAATTAGAATGATTTGGATGATTGATCATACTAGTTGTCTGAATCAGAAAAGTTTTGATCAATCGAAAGGTGTTTCGATGATGTCGATAATAGAGATCACGACATATCCTATTACCATACGAAACTGAACCTAACTAGATCACATAAATAAGGATTTGGATTCGTATATCATCAATTAGATTAACTCAGTTTACTTGATTTAAATAAGATTTAATTAAGTTTAAGAAAATTGTGCTAGCACACGATTGAGCTTAATGTTCTCCTTTAACAATCATTAAAGCATGTCTCGACTAAGCCAAATATGTTTGGACTCACTCAAGAACCTTTACTTGGTCTGATTGGAGCTTGTCCAGATCAGAAAAGGGTTGTCTTAATTTATGAGATAAATTTGAAACAACACCTATCATTTTTCGTCATCTACTAAATCTTGTCTTCGGACATTAGTCAAATGTTGACCCTAGATACTTAGACATCTGCCCATATATCATGCACCCATAAGAGAGTACCTGGAGACTTGTTCCCCTACTAAAAAGTAGATAGGAAGGGGGTGCATGCTAGGGAGGCATGCGCCCCATGAGGATAAAAGATGGAGTCCCATACAGATGGGACTCCAGGTTGCTTCAGAGGATTAAACTGTGTGGCGTCAAGAAGTCTTGTTTGACTCGATCTTGGGGCCACCTAAGGAGGTTTTTGAGGGTCTCTCATCTAATTGGATCAGATGATGTCATCCCACCAATCAGATTTAGATCTGATTGCATAAAGGGCCATGATTAATCAGGATGATATGGCACTACATGGCGTAGTAGGGTCTATATAAATCCTGTCTGCGCCTAGAATTCAATTCTTCTACCTTTAGCCCATGCCACATAGCCCCTCTCCCTTCTTTTCCACACCACCCTCTGGTCCTCTCTCTCCTCTCCATGCCCAAGGGCTTTTGGGCATGAACAAGGTGCGATCCAAGCAAGTGAAAGGTGCCAGGAAAGAAAGAAGGCAACACTACTGCAAGAAATAATGGCTGTTCTTCAAAAGCAATTTTGAAGACCTTCAAGATCAAATCTAAATCTAATTTTTGGAGGATTGATTGAGAAGAAGAAGATCTTTAGATCCTATCTGAGTGGATATCGATAAAGGCTAGGCACTTGCATGGCTATATCCAGAACCTCAAGCAAATATCAGGATCATCATAGGATAATTGGATTACCCAAAACAAAGGTATAATTAAATTAGATTTAATTTTAGTTTTTATTTTTATTATTAGATTAATAATATTAGATTTGAAGAGTCTTAGATTTGATTAGAATCTTAGAGAAAAATTTTTTAAAATATTCCTCCTGATCCAATCAGATCTGAACGAACTTAACCCAAAAAGTAGATTTTCTCCTTCAACTGGTATCAAAGCCAGGTTCCATAATTCATTAGATCTAATTTTAATTTATTTTTGATTTAATAATTAGATAATTTTATATGTCACATTAGATATGATTAGATCTAAAATCAAAAATTAAAAATTAAATAATCTAGATCTAAGATGTATGAGATGCATGACTAGACTAGGAATAGAATTGTTATATATGTAGTCTAGCATGATCATAATTTTAATTTAATTAATTATAATTTTTAGATCTATTTATTTATTATTTTTTTATATTATAAATAATATAATTAGATCTAAAAAATAAAAAATAAATTTATTTAATTTATTCATATGAGATATGATAGATGCATGTTTAGACTAGTTGTAAAATAGTTCTACAAAATTATCTAGAATAAATTTTAATTTAATATGATTAAATTTAAATCTTATTTTTAGATATTTATAAGATAATTTAGATCTAAAAATATGCATGATATGATACATGAGATGTATGCAAAACATATTTTTATCTAGATTAATTTTTATATATGTCATATATGATGTAGATCTAACTAGTTTTGTAGATTTATCATATTTCTGATTAAGGCATTCTCCTTGGCTGTCCGATCATAAGAACGAAGTAGGGTTTAAAAGCCCTCTCCTCCCATTCGATAGGGTATTCTTATGGCATGTAGGGGTGCTGCATGTTCAACCTTAATCAAAAATCAAAACTTATTTTCTACAAAATCCTAGATCCTAAAATCCTAAAATTTTATATACATATTTTATTTATGAACCCTAAACTTAATTAAGAATTAAGATTATGAAATATATTAGATCTAAGAATTGAGAATTTTTAGATCTAAGATATATTCATAAAATTGAGTTCGGACTTGGGTAGCTCAATTAGGTCTAGCGGTTGATCAAACCGAATCAAGAGTTGGTTAGGTGGGATCAAGAGTACTTAAATTGATAATCCTAATAGGATTAAGTCTGGGTCAAGGTCAAGTCACATGAGTGATCGATCAAGTTAAGATCTAATTAGGCTCAGTGGTTAGAGTCTGGATTGTAGGCTAACCCGATTGGTTCTGGCTCAATAATTTAGTATCTAAGGTAAGTTTGGTAGATACGATCGACTGATTTTTAATTAGAAGCTACTTGACTCAAATGCATTTTTGTCGAGTTAATGGCATATCCTTTCCACTAGTCTCACTTACCTGGCCATATTTGTCAACCCAGTCCTGATCTAAGTTAGTTAATAATATGAGCTAACCCATGCCACTAGGTTAGTCATAATAGTTATGGCTATATCAAGTCAAGTTTAAAGAGACCTAAATCAAATCTTCCTAAGAAAAGATTAAGTCTAAGATCTTCCACCATTGTAGATGTCCGGGCCCTTTTCGGGGTTGATTATTCTCGACTGATCATAGTGGTTCAGTTGCATCAAAAAGATACAACCATGTCTATCAGGCATTGGATGCTATAGGCTGGAGGATGGATTGGGCTCAATATTTTGGATACAGTGAGAGAACCAATTAGAAATTCAATCTATGTAAATGGTGGATCTAACTTAACTAAGGAGTGGATCAATATTTTAGGGCATGGTGAGATTCATAAATTAGAGATCAAGTCTGGATGCACCATGATTAGAGAATCATTGGATAAGAGTTGTTCACTCATTGGCTTACCCATCATCAATAACTATTAAATGAGGTGATGAGTCAGTTGGTGGAACTGCACCATCCACTAGAAATTAGTAATCATGAAGATTTTTGCATCTCTATAAAGAGAGTGTAAGGATCCGAGAAAATAGTGAAAGCTAATTTATTTAAAAATCAAACTCCTAAATAAATTGGTCAAGTCTTAATTACAAAATCTAACTAAAAACTTTGACTCTCTATAAAAAAAAGAAAAATATCTGCATCCAACCCACTAGCCCGTATCCTGGACACCCATAGACTAACCAAACTCAATTACAAGGATTAGCTCTAAAACTTCAAAATTATTTTGGATTTTGAGAAGTTGACTCATGTATTGGACCAAGATCCTCCCACCTTACCAGCTCATCCATCTACTGAACAAAGAGCGTCTCTTGATAAATGGATGGAGAAAAATAATAAGATCAGATACTACATGTTGGGCTCGATGTCTGATGAACTTCAGTGCCAATATGAAGATATCAAGACTACCCATCAAATGTTGGCTCACCTGTAAGAGTTGTTTGGTGAATAGAGTCACGTAGCCAAATATCAAGTCACTAAATGACTATCTAAGGCTAAAATGCATGATGGACAATCAGTCCAAGATCATTGTCTGATGATGATCAAGGACTTGGAAGAGCTTGAGAAGCTCAGAGTGAAGTTAGATCAGGATCTACAGAATGATATAATTCTATAATCCTTGACTGATGCATATGGACAATTCATCATGAACTACCATATGCATAAACTTTAGAATACTCTGACCGAGCTTATGAATATGCTGGTTACTGCTAAGCTTTCTATGAAAGGTTCTAAAGGCTCAGTACTTGCTATGGAATGGACTTCTTTCAAGAAAATATTTTTTGAAAAGAAAAAGAAGTCTATGAAAAAATAGAAGGTGGAAGGTAGAAAGAAAAAGAAGGCAGAGCTAAAGAAGAAAGCCGCTAATAAAGAAAAGTGTTTCCATTGTAATACTGATGGCTACTGAAAGCGAAATTGTCCTACATACCTGGCCATCCTGAAGAATAAGAAGGAGACAGATTCTTCTAGAGGTATGCTCGTTATTGAATCTAACCTTATAATTTTTTCTACATTCAGTTGGGTGCTTGACTCTGGTTCTAGTACTCATTTGTGCACTTATATACAGGATCTTAAGGATAGCAGAAGGCTGAGGGATGATGAGATAATCTTATGCATCGAAAATGAAGCAAGAATTGCTGCTATGGCCGTGGGAACCTACCCTCTTCGACTATCCTCTGGCTTAGATTTAGTACTTAGAAATTGTTATTATGTGCATGCTGTAAGTAGGAATTTGATTTTTGTTTCATGTTTAGCACAAGAAGGCTATGTAATTAGTTTTCTTAAGGACCATTGTAATATTCTTTATGAAAGAAATAAAATTGCAAGTGGTTTTCTTATTAACGGTCTCAACCAATTACATATTGATGTATCTATCTTTAATATCGAGCAAAATATGAATGCCATAAGATCAAAATGACCCAGGGATAGTCCAAATGATAGGTATCTATAGCACCTAAGACTAGGTCATATAGCAGAAGATAGGATTAACAAATTAGAAAAAATTGGGCTATTGAGTTTGTTAACTTTTGAGTCATATCCAATTTATGAATCATGTCTTCATGGCAAAATGACTAAGCTCCCTTTTGAAGGACATGGGGAAAGGGCCACGGAACTACTTGCCCTAGTACATACTAATGTGTGCAGCCCATTTGATGTACCGACTAGAGGCAACTTTGACTACTTCATAATCTTTACTGATGATTTATCTCGATATGGGTATGTGTATCTTATGAGACACAAGTCTGAAGCCTTTGAAAAGTTTAAGAAATTTAAACATGAAGTTGAAAAGCAAACTAGAAAACCCATTAAGGTTCTTTGATCAGATCGAGGAGGTGAATACCTTAGTCGAAAATTTCTGGACTATCTCAAGCAAAATGGCATAGTATCTCAATGGACTCCACCTGAAACATCTCAACTCAATGAGATTTTAGAATGGAGGAACCGAACCCTATTAGATATGATCCGATCTATGATGAGCTTTACAGACCTTCCTGATTTTCTATGGAAAAATAGTTTGTTAACTGCTATATATCTACTGAATAGGATTTCCTCTAAAATCATTTCTACCATACCTAAGATATGGCATGGTAAGAAACCAAGTCTGAGTTTCTTAGGAATTTGGGATTGTCCAGCTCATCAAAAGACAACAAACGGACAAGTTAGACTATAGGTCTTTTAGAGCTCGATTCATAGGATATCCTAAAGAATTATTAGGATATTATTTCTACATTCTAGAAGATCACAATGTGATTGTGAGTCAACATGCATCTTTCTTGAAAATAGTTTATCAAGATGGTGGCATTGGAAAGCAGATCAAGCTTGAGGAAAAAATCTCACAGAGCAACAACTAAACCCTATGGAACCAAATCAGGTTGAGCCATATAATCACTACTCCTCCACCTCGTAGATCAAAAAGAATTTTTCATCCTTGTAATATGTAGTCTAGCATGATCATAATTTTAATTTATTAATTATAATTTTTAGATCTATTTATTTATTATTTTTTTATATTATAAATAATATAATTAGATCTAAAAAATAAAAAATAAATTTATTTAATTTATTCATATGAGATATGATAGATGCATGTTTAGACTAGTTGTAAAATAGTTCTACAAAATTATCTAGAATAAATTTTAATTTAATATGATTAAATTTAAATCTTATTTTTAGATATTTATAAGATAATTTAGATCTAAAAATATGCATGATATGATACATGAGATGTATGCAAAACATATTTTTATCTAGATTAATTTTTATATATGTCATATATGATGTAGATCTAACTAGTTTTGTAGATTATCATATTTTCTGATTAAGGCATTCTCCTTGGCTGTCCGATCATAAGAACGAAGTAGGGTTTAAAAGCCCTTCCTCCCATTCGATAGGGTATTCTTATGGCATGTAGGGGTGCTGCATGTTCAACCTTAATCAAAATCAAAACTTATTTTCTACAAAATCCTAGATCCTAAAATCCTAAAATTTATATACATATTTTATTTATGAACCCTAAACTTAATTAAGAATTAAGATTATGAAATATATTAGATCTAAGATTGAGAATTTTAGTCTAAGATATATTATAAAATTGGTTCGGACTTGGGTAGCTCAATTAGGTCTAGCGTTGATCAAACCGAATCAAGAGTTGGTTAGGTGGGATCAAGAGTACTTAAATTGATAATCCTAATAGGATTAAGTCTGGGTCAAGTCAAGTCACATGAGTGATCGATCAAGTTAAGATCTAATTAGGCTCAGTGTTAGAGTCTGGAATTGTAGGCTAACCCGATTGGTTCTGGCTCAATAATTTAGTATCTAAGGTAAGTTTGGTAGATACGATCGACTGATTTTTAATTAGAAGCTACTTGACTCAAATGCATTTTTGTCGAGTTAATGGCATAATCCTTTCCACTAGTCTCACTTACCTGGCCATATTTGTCAACCCAGTCTGATCTAAGTTAGTTAATATATGAGCTAACCCATGCCACTAGGTTGTCATAAGTTATGGCTATATCAAGTCAAGTTTAAAGAGACCTAAATCAAATCTTCCTAAGAAAAATTAAGTCTAAGATCTTCCACCATTAGATGTCCGGGCCCTTTTCGGGGTGTTATTCTCGACTGATCATAGTGGTTCAGTTGCTCAAAAAGATACAACCATGTCTATCAGCATTGGATGCTATAGCTGGAGGATGGGATTGGGCTCAATATTTTGGATACAGTAGAGAACCAATTAGAAAATTCAATCTATGTAAATGGTGGATCTAACTTAACTAAGGAGTGGATCAATATTTTGGGCATGGTGAGATTCATAAATAGAGATCAAGTCTGGATGCACCATGATTAGAGAATCATTGGATAAGAGTTGTTCACTCATTGCTTACCCATCATCAATAACTATTAAATGGCTGACACATGTAATACACTTCTAAGGAAAAAATTCTAATTTTAACTATAAATAATAAAATGGATTATTTTCTATCATGGTGTGTATTTGAAAGTGTCTGTGATACATCCCTTGAGTTAATGGTAATGATAGTTCATATTTTCAAGAGTTGAAAATTTAAGACATGAATTTTCATTATTAACTCATAAAATGCTTCCGACCGTAGGATCATCATGAGGATGGTGATTGATCCTGGAAGGTTGGTGTACGATCGCTTCTTTTAGATAGATGAGTCTTGAGTCTATGGTGTAGAGACATCGAAGTGAGAGTATAGGTACTCGTTAGAGAATGAGGGCACTGAGCATGACCACCGTCGAGTAGTCATGAGGAAGTCTACCTTCTCGTCGATGACATTGGCTCAAAGCTGCAGTAGTGTGTCTTGTTCTTTGATCTGAGGTGCATCGATAGTTCACCTTGAGGGTGTTATAGTTTGACTACACCATAACTCGATCTCCTAACCATTCAAAATCCTGAGGTGTATGTTGGCTATAGCATGTTCATTGTAGGAATTGGATTGCACTAATAGGGGATCTATCTACCTCGGTAGATGAGGAGTAGCCCTATGATGATCATGAGAATCAAGTCCATAAGCCCATGGCCATGGTAGAGTGAAATAATAGAAAGAGTTTCTATTAGGATTTTCACATTGGACTTGAATCGAATGATTAATTTATAAGATGGAAATTAGGGATTTGACGAGATCACCTTAACCCTAATCCAGTCGGGGCTCAAGATAGAAGGAACTTAATCACATAGGTAACTGCACCGAGAGGTTCACTTTTAGTTCTGATGGGATTGCCACCATATGTTGCTAGGTGTCACTAGTGGAATTTTGGGAGCAATTAGAATGATTTGGATGATCGATCATACTAGTTGTCTGAATCAGAAAAGTTCTAATCCATCGAAAGGTGTTTTGATGATGTTGATGATAGAGATCGCGACATATCCCATTACCATATGAGACTGAACCTAACTGGATCACACAAATAAAAATTTAGATCTAGATATCATCAATTGGATTAATCTAGTTCAATTGATTTTTGAATAGATTCAATTAGGTTCAAGAAAATCATTGCTAGCACACGATTGAGCCTAATGTTCTCCTTTTAACAATCATTAAAGCTTGTCTCAACTAAGCCAAATGTAGTTTGGGATCACTCAAAAACCTTTACTTACTCTGACTGGAAGCTTGTCCTAGGTCAGAAAAAGGATTGTCTTAATTTATGAGATAAATTTAAGTCAACACCTTTCCATTTTCAGTCACCCGCTAAATCTTGTGTTCGGACATTGGTTAAATGTTGACCCTGGACACTTAGACATCTGCCCATCTATCATGCACCCATAGGAGAGAACCTGGACACTTGTCCCCCTACTAAAATGTAGATAGGAAGGGAGTGCATGCCTAGGGAGGCATGCGCCCCATGAGGACAAAAGATGGAGTCCCATACAGATGGGACTCCTAGTTGCTTCAGGGGATTAAATTGTGTGGCGCCAACAAGACTTGTTTGACCCAGTCTTGGCACCACCTAAGGAGAGTTTTGAGGGTTACTAATTTGATTGGATCACATGACATCATCATCAACATCAATCAAATTTATATCTGATTGCCCAAAGGGCCATGATTGGCCATGATGATGTGGCATTGCATGGCACAGCAGGGTCTATATAAACCCTGTCTACACCTAGAATTCAATTTTTCTACCTTTAGCCCATGCCACATAGCCACTCTCCCTTCTTCTCCATGCCACCCTCTGGTCCTCCTCTCCTCTCCATGCCCAAGGGACTTTTGGGCATGAAGAAGATGCGATCCAAGCAAGTGAAAGGGCACTAGAAAAGGAAGAAGGGTAGCACTACTGTAAGAGACAACGTCTGTTCTTCAAAATCCATTCTGAAGGACCTTCAAGATTCAGATCCAGATCTAATTTTTGGAGGATTGATTGAGAAGAAGAATATCTTTAGATCCTTGCCCGAGTGGATATGGTAGAGGCAAGGGCACTTGCATGGCAACATCCAAGAACCTCAGGCAAACATCAGGAATCATCATAGGATAATTAGATTAACCCAAAAAATAAAGGTATAATTAAATTAGATTTAATTTTTATTTTTATTTTTATTATTAAATTAATAAGATTAAGATTTGAAGGAGTCTCAGATTTGATTAACATCTTAAGAGGAAAAATTTTTAAAATATTCCTCCTGATCCAATCAGATCTGAACGAACCTTAGATCCAAAAAATAGATTTTTTCCTTCAACTGGTATCAGTGCCAGGTTCTAAAATTTATTAAGATCTAATTTTAATTTATTTTTTATCTAATAATTAGATAATTTTAGATGTCACATTAGATGTGATTAGATCTAAAATCAAAAAATTAAAAATTAAATAATCTAGATCTAAGATGTATGAGATGCATGACTAGACTAGGAATAGAATTATTCTATGTGTAGTCTAGCATGATCATAATTTTAATTTAATTAATTATAATTTTTAGATCTATTTATTTACTATTTTTTATATTATAAATATTATAATTAGATCTAAAAAATAAAAAATAAATTTATTTAATTTATTCATATGAGATATGATAGATGCATGTTTAGACTAGTTGTAGAATAGTTCTACAAAATTATCTAGAATAAATTTTAATTTAATATGATTAAATTTAAATCTTATTTTTTAGATATTTATAAGATAATTTAGATCTAAAAATATGCATGATATGATACATGAGATGTATGCAAAACATATTTTTAGTTAGATTAATTTTTATATATGTGATATATGATGTAGATCTAACTAGTTTTGTAGATTTATCATATTTCTGATTAAGGCATTCTCCTTGGCTGTCCGATCATAAGAACGAAGTAGGGTTTAAAAGCCCTCTCCTCCCATTCGATAGGGTATTCTTATGGCATGTAGGGGTGCTGCATGTTCAACCTTAATCAAAAATCAAAACTTATTTTCTACAAAATCCTAGATCCTAAAATCCTAAAATTTTATATACATATTTTATTTATGAACCCTAAACTTAATTAAGAATTAAGATTATGAAATATATTAGATCTAAAGATTGAGAATTTTTAGATCTAAGATATATTCATAAAATTGAGTTCGGACTTGGGTAGCTCAATTAGGTCTAGCGGTTGATCAAACCGAATCAAGAGTTGGTTAGGTGGGATCAAGAGTACTTAAATTGATAAGCCTAATAGGATTAAGTCTGGGTCAAGGTCAAGTCACATGAGTGATCGATCAAGTTAAGATCTAATTAGGCTCAGTGGTTAGAGTCTGGATTGTAGGCTAACCCGATTGGTTCTGGCTCAATAATTTAGTATCTAAGGTAAGTTTGGTAGATACGATCGACTGATTTTTAATTAGAAGCTACTTGACTCAAATGCATTTTTGTCGAGTTAATGGCATATCCTTTCCACTAGTCTCACTTACCTGGCCATATTTGTCAACCCAGTCCTGATCTAAGTTAGTTAATAATATGAGCTAACCCATGCCACTAGGTTAGTCATAATAGTTATGGCTATATCAAGTCAAGTTTAAAGAGACCTAAATCAAATCTTCCTAAGAAAAGATTAAGTCTAAGATCTTCCACCATTGTAGATGTCCGGGCCCTTTTCGGGGTTGATTATTCTCGACTGATCATAGTGGTTCAGTTGCATCAAAAAGATACAACCATGTCTATCAGGCATTGGATGCTATAGGCTGGAGGATGGATTGGGCTCAATATTTTGGATACAGTGAGAGAACCAATTAGAAATTCAATCTATGTAAATGGTGGATCTAACTTAACTAAGGAGTGGATCAATATTTTGGGCATGGTGAGATTCATAAATTAGAGATCAAGTCTGGATGCACCATGATTAGAGAATCATTGGATAAGAGTTGTTCACTCATTGGCTTACCCATCATCAATAACTATTAAATGAGGTGATGAGTCAGTTGGTGGAACTGCACCATCCACTAGAAATTAGTAATCATGAAGATTTTTGCATCTCTATAAAGAGAGTGTAAGGATCCGAGAAAATAGTGAAAGCTAATTTATTTAAAAATCAAACTCCTAAATAAATTGGTCAAGTCTTAATTACAAAATCTAACTAAAAACTTTGACTCTCTATAAAAAAAAGAAAAATATCTGCATCCAACCCACTAGCCCGTATCCTGGACACCCATAGACTAACCAAACTCAATTACAAGGATTAGCTCTAAAACTTCAAAATTATTTTGGATTTTGAGAAGTTGACTCATGTATTGGACCAAGATCCTCCCACCTTACCAGCTCATCCATCTACTGAACAAAGAGCGTCTCTTGATAAATGGATGGAGAAAAATAATAAGGATCAGATACTACATGTTGGGCTCGATGTCTGATGAACTTCAGTGCCAATATGAAGATATCAAGACTACCCATCAAATGTTGGCTCACCTGTAAGAGTTGTTTGGTGAATAGAGTCACGTAGCCAAATATCAAGTCACTAAATGACTATCTAAGGCTAAAATGCATGATGGACAATCAGTCCAAGATCATTGTCTGATGATGATCAAGGACTTGGAAGAGCTTGAGAAGCTCAGAGTGAAGTTAGATCAGGATCTACAGAATGATATAATTCTATAATCCTTGACTGATGCATATGGACAATTCATCATGAACTACCATATGCATAAACTTTAGAATACTCTGACCGAGCTTATGAATATGCTGGTTACTGCTGAGCTTTCTATGAAAGGTTCTAAAGGCTCAGTACTTGCTATGGAATGGACTTCTTTCAAGAAAATATTTTTTGAAAAGAAAAAGAAGTCTATGAAAAAATAGAAGGTGGAAGGTAGAAAGAAAAAGAAGGCAGAGCTAAAGAAGAAAGCCGCTAATAAAGAAAAGTGTTTCCATTGTAATACTGATGGCTACTGAAAGCGAAATTGTCCTACATACCTGGCCATCCTGAAGAATAAGAAGGAGACAGATTCTTCTAGAGGTATGCTCGTTATTGAATCTAACCTTATAATTTTTTCTACATTCAGTTGGGTGCTTGACTCTGGTTCTAGTACTCATTTGTGCACTTATATACAGGATCTTAAGGATAGCAGAAGGCTGAGGGATGATGAGATAATCTTATGCATCGAAAATGAAGCAAGAATTGCTGCTATGGCCGTGGGAACCTACCCTCTTCGACTATCCTCTGGCTTAGATTTAGTACTTAGAAATTGTTATTATGTGCATGCTGTAAGTAGGAATTTGATTTTTGTTTCATGTTTAGCACAAGAAGGCTATGTAATTAGTTTTCTTAAGGACCATTGTAATATTCTTTATGAAAGAAATAAAATTGCAAGTGGTTTTCTTATTAACGGTCTCTACCAATTACATATTGATGTATCTATCTTTAATATCGAGCAAAATATGAATGCCATAAGATCAAAATGACCCAGGGATAGTCCAAATGATAGGTATCTATGGCACCTAAGACTAGGTCATATAGCAGAAGATAGGATTAACAAATTAGAGAAAATTGGGCTATTGAGTTTGTTAACTTTTGAGTCATATCCAATTTATGAATCATGTCTTCATGGCAAAATGACTAAGCTCCCTTTTGTAGGACATGGGGAAAGGGCCACGGAACTACTTGCCCTAGTACATACTGATGTGTGCAGCCCATTTGATGTGCCGGACTAGAGGCAACTTTGACTACTTCATAATCTTTACTGATGATTTATCTCGATATGGGTATGTGTATCTTATGAGACACAAGTCTGAAGCCTTTGAAAAGTTTAAGAAATTTAAACATGAAGTTGAAAAGCAAACTAGAAAACCCATTAAGGTTCTTTGATCAGATCGAGGAGGTGAATACCTTAGTCGAAAATTTCTGGACTATCTCAAGCAAAATGGCATAGTATCTCAATGGACTCCACCTGAAACATCTCAACTCAATGAGATTTTAGAATGGAGGAACCGAACCCTATTAGATATGATCCGATCTATGATGAGCTTTACAGACCTTCCTGATTTTCTATGGAAAAATAGTTTGTTAACTGCTATATATCTACTGAATAGGATTTCCTCTAAAATCATTTCTACCATACCGTATGAGATATGGCATGGTAAGAAACCAAGTCTGAGTTATCTTAGAATTTGGGATTGTCCAGCTCATGTCAAAAGACAACAAACGGACAAGTTAGACTATAGGTCTTTTAGAGCTCGATTCATAGGATATCCTAAAGAATTATTAGGATATTATTTCTACATTTAGAAGATCACAATGTGATTGTGAGTCAACATGTCATCTTTCTTGAAAAATAGTTTATTCAAGATGGTGGCATTGGAAAGCAGATCAAGCTTGAGGAAAAAATCTCACAAGAGCAACAAGCTAAGAACCCTATGGAACCAAATCAGGTTGAGCCAATATAATCACTATCTCCTCCACCTCGTAGATCAAAAAGAATTTTTCATCCTTCTGAGAGGTACTTAGGTACTATTTTAGAGAAAATAGAGGAAATGTTCCTCGTAGGTAATGAGATTCATGGTGATGATCCCAAAACCTATGACGAGGCGATATCGAATATCAACTTCGAAAAATGGTTAGAGATAATGAAGTTAGAAATTAAATCGATACACTCAAACCAAGTTTGGACCTTGATAGATCCATCAGAAGGTATAATACCTATTGGGTGTAAATGGATCTACAAGAGAAAGAATGGTACAGATGGAAATGTGGAGATATTCAAAGCTAGATTAGTGGCAAAATGATATAGTCAACATGAAGGAATTAACTATCAGGATACATTTTCGCCAGTAGCCATGCTAAAATTCATCCGTACATTGCTTGTTGTTGCAGCCTATTTTGATTATGAAATATAGCAAATGGATGTGAAAATAGCATTCTTCAATGGATACCTTGAGGAAGATATTTATATGGAATAGCCACTAGGTTTCACATCTAGTGATGTTGATCACAAAGTATGCAAGCTATAAAGATCCATATATGGACTTTAGTAAGCATCTCAGAGCTGGAATACTCATTTTAATGATGTAATCAAATTGTTTGATTTCATCGAGAATGAGGAGGAACCATGTATTTTTAAAAAGGTCAGTGGGAGCACTATTGTCTTCCTCGTACTGTACGTAGATGATATCCTCCTTATTAGAAATGATATTTCATGTTGATCATAGTTAAAATATGGTTATCTAAAGAATTCTTCATGAAAGACCTAGGAAAAGCATCCTTTATTCTAGAAATTAAGGTCTATAGAGATAGACCGAATAGGATGCTAGGTCTTTCACAGAAGATGTACATAGAAGAAATGCTAAAGAGGTTTAGCATGGAAAACTCCAAGAGGGGATTGGTATCCTTCGGATATGGCATTCATCTCTCCAAGAAAATGTGTCTCAACATATCTGAGGAGATTGAATGCATGAGTAAGATCCCTTATGCTTCAGCAATATGGAGCCTCATGTATGCCATGTTATGTACACGACCTAATATAGCCCATGTTGTGAGTGTCACGAGCAGATATTAGTCGAATCCAGGTAAAGAACACTAGACTTCTATGAAATGTATCCTTAAGTACTTGAGAAGAACTAAGGATATGATGTTGGTTTTTGGAAATGGAGAACTCTAAGTCCAGGGGTATATATACTCAAATTTTATGTCCGATATAGATGATCGAAAGTCGACATCTGAGAGTCTATTTGTGTGTAATGGTGGTGCTATCAGTTGGAAGAGTTTCAAGCAGACAGTGATAGCAGATTCCACTATAAAAGTAGAGTACATCGCTATGTCAAAAGCTGCAAAGGGGGCATTTTGGTACAAGAAGTTCGTCGTAGAGATCGAAGTGATGCCATCGGATGCCATTTCTCTATATTGCGATAATAATGGTGCCATAGCCCTTGCTAAGGAGCCGAGGTCTCACCAATAATTCAAGTATATCGAGCGGCGATACCACCTCATACACGATTACCTTGAGAAAGGTTACATTGAGGTCAAGAGAGTCGACTCCGCAGACAATGCGACAGACCTACATACAAAGCCATTAGGCCAATAGAAGATCAAAGCCCACCTTAAGAAGAAGGGACTTGGATTTGTAGCTAATTAGCTTTAGGTCAAGTGGGAGTTTGTTAGATATGTGTGCTCTAGAAGCTAGATTGGCTGACACTTGTAATACACTTCTAAGGGTAAAATTATAATTTTAACTATAAATAATAAAATAGGTTATTTTCTATCATAATGTATATTTGAAAGTGTTTGTGATACATCTCTTGAGTTAATGGTAATGATAGTTCATATTTTTAAGAGTTGAAAATTTAAGACATGAATTTTTATTATTAACTCATAAAATGCTTCCGACCGTAGGATCATCATGAGGATGGTGATTAATCTGAAAGGTTGGTGTACGATCGCTTCTTTTGGATAGATGAGTCTTGAGTCTACGATATAGAGATACCAAAGTGAGAATATAGATACTCGTTAGAGAACAAGGATACTGAGCGTGACCACCTCGAGCAGCCATGAGGAAGTCAACCTTCTTGTCGATGACTGGCTCGAAACTGCAATAGTATGTCTAGTTCTTTAACTTGAGGTGCATCGGTAGCTTACCTTGAGGGTGTTATAGTTTGACTACACTATAACTCGATCTCCTAGCCATTCAAAATTCTGAGGTGTATGTTGGCTATAGCATGTTCATTGTAAGAATTGGATTGCACCAATATGGGATCTATCTATCTCAGTAGATGAGGAGCAGCCATATGATGATCATGAGAATCAAGTCCATAAGCCCATGACCATAGCATAGTGAAATAATAGAAAGAGTTTCTATTAGGATTTTCATATTGGACTTGAATCGAATGATTAATTCATATGATGGAAATTAGGGTTTGATGAGATCACCTTAACCTTAATCCGGTCGAGGCTCAAGATAGAGGAACTTAATCATATAGGTAACTACACTGAGAGGCTCGCTTTTAATTCTAATGGGTTGCCACCATATGCTGCTAGGTGTCACTGCTGGATTTTGGGAGCAATTATAATGATTTGGATGATCGATCATACTAGTTGTCTGAATCAAAAAAATTCTGATCAATCAGAAGGTGTTTTGATGATGTCGATGATAAAGATCACAACATATCCCATTACCATATAGAACTGAATCTAACTGAATCACACAAATAAGAATTTGGATTTGAATATCATCAATTGGATTAACCCAGTTCAATTAATTTGAATAAGATTCAATTAGGTTCAAGAAAATCGTGCTAGCACATGATTGAGCCTAATGTTCTCCTTTAACCATCATTAAAGCTTATCTCGATTGAGCCAAATGTGTTTGGGCTCACTCAAGAACCTTTACTTGATCTAACTAGAGCTTGTCCAGGTTAGAAAATGATTGTCTTAATTTATGAGATAAATTTGAGATAACACCTGCCATTTTTCATCATCTGCTAAATCTTGTCTTCGAACATTGGTCAAATGTTGACCTTGGACACTTAGACATCTGCCATATATCATGCACCCATAGGAGAGTACCTCAGGACTTATCCTTCTACTAAAAAGTAGAAAGAAAGGGGGTGCATGCCTAGGGAGGTGTGCACCTCATGAGGATAAAAGATGGAGTCCCATACAGATGGGACTCCAGGTTGCTTCGGGTATTAAACTGTGTGGCACCAAGAAGTCTTATTTGACTCAGTCTTGGTGCCACCTAAGGAGATTTTTGAGGATCTCTCATTTGATTGGATCAGATGATGTCATCCCATCAATCAGATTTAGATCTGATTGCACAAAGGGCCGTGATTGGCCAGGATGATGTGGCACTGCATGGCACAGTAGGATCTATATAAACCCTGTCTACGCCTAGAATTCAATTCTTCTATCTTTAGCCCATGCCACATAGCCCCTCTCCCTCCTTCTCCATGCCACCCTCTAGTCCTCTCTCTCCTCTCCACGTCCAAGGGCTTTTGGGCAAGAATAAGGTGCGATCCAAGCAAGTGAAAGGCACCAGGAAAGGAAGAAGGCAGCACTACTGCAAGAGACAACGGCTATTCTTCAAAAGCAGTTTTGAAGATCTTCAAGATCAGATCTAGATTTAATTTTTATAGAATTAATTGAGAAAAAGAATATCTTTAGATCCTGTCTGAGTGAATACTGGTAGAGGCCAGGCACTTGCATGGCTACATCCAAAACCTCAGGCAAACATCGGAATCGTCATAGGATGATTGGATTATCCAAAATAAAGATATAATTAAATTAGTTTTAATTTTAATTTTTATTTTTATTATCAGATTAATAAGATTAGATTTGAGGAGTCTCAGATCTGATTAGGATCTTAGAGAAAAAGTTTTTGAAATATCTCTCCTAATCCAATCAGATCTGAACAAACCTGATTCGAAAAATAGATTTTTTCCTTCAATTGATATCAGAACCAGATTTCATAATTTATTAGATCTAATTTTAATTTATTTTTGATTTGATAATTAGATGATTTTAGATGTCACATTAGATGTGATTAGATCTAAAATCAAAAAATTAAAAATTAAATAATCTAGATCTAAGATGTATGAGATGCATGACTAGACTAGGAATAGAATTATTCTATATGTACTCTAGCATGATCTGAGCCGACAGCAATAGGATAGGGGATAGCTAACGATGAGGATCAACCAACAAGAAAATCATGGGAAAAGGTCAAAAATAGGGGATCTGAACCCCTTTCTTCATTTTGGCCATTGGCTGCTCACCAATAGCCTTGACTCTATCATGGAGACTCATGGGGAGGCCGAGGTACTCGACCTTGGGCTTGGCTTCAAGGAAAGGCAACACTGATGGTCAAAGAAAGCAAAAAGAGGGCTGGAAGAACATGAGATTTTTTTATAATTGATTTTTGGTGAAGCTAGTGGCTGATGGAGGCACCTAAAGTCATGGGAGGAAGGGAAAAAAAAGAGAAGGAAGGTAGAGACTTTTATCTTAGCTCCAATGATGTCTCTGGCTCCAATTTTTAGCAAGCACAAGTACAGGAGGCTACGAATTCAATAAAGAAAAGAGGGAAGAAAGGGGCTTGATGTTCACCAAGAAGGGCCATGAGGGAACATGGGGCCTATTTATAGAGAGTTTCCTAGGTTCCGTCCTAGTTCGACAGCCTTAGGAGTCTTTTTTTTTTTTTCATTTCTTTCTTTTGGGTGGGTTTTTGGACTAATTTTTTAATGGGCTGGTCCAATTGGATCAGGCCATCACATTCTACCTCCCTTAAAAAAGATTTCATCATCAAAACTTGGCATACCTTCATTTTCAAATTAGTAAGGATACTTTATCTTCGTATCATCATCAAGTTTCTAGGTAGCCTCTCTCTCTTCATGATTACTCCACTGGATCTTCATATATAAAATTATGCACCATCTTAGGACTTGCTCTTTTCGATCAATAATTTAGAGGGGGAACTCTTCATAGGTTAAGTCTTCATGAACTTGCAATGACTCATACTCTACCACATTATTTGGATTAAGTACATACTTCCACAGTAGTAAAATATGAAAGATATTTTGTACTTTAGATAATTATAATGGCAAAGCTAGTTTGTAGGAAATATATCCACTATAAGAATTTTGAATATTAGTGATGGTATTAGCGACAGAAAAAATTTTCTTCACTAAAAATATATTTTTGCCACCACAATACCAACAAAAAAACTACCATCGCTAATATTATTAGCAATGTCAATTTCATTATTAGTGACAGTAAATGTGATAGATAAAAGTGTTAAAAATTTTAATACTTAAATATTAAAAAATTATTAACGATGGTGAATTTGGTTTATTAGCAATGAAAATCTTGCCATCACTAATAATAAGCTATTAGTGATGGCTCTTTAGTTATTAGAGATGGTAGAAGCCGTTGCTAAAATTATTTACTTTTTTATAATATTTAAATATAAAATAATTATTAGTCATGGTGAATTTTGTTTATTAATGATCAAAATCATGTCATCATTAATAACTTTTTTAGAAAATCTTAATAATAAATTAAAAAAATTTATTTAGAAATATTATTAGTGATGGAATTATTGACAGTGAGCCTTTTCTGTTGCTAAAAATCCATAATACAACTTGGGTCCAATTCGAATTCAATTCAAATCCGATTCAAATCCAATTCGAAATCATGCCAAACCTAATTTAATTAGGCTTTGAATCCAAGTCCTACTTATATTATAAAATTCAATTAGCCTCAAGTTAAGTTAAAATTAATTAAATTAATTCTAATTTAGGAGAAATTGATTTTCAATTTGGGTTCAATTTAAATCCAATTCGAATCTGATTTGATTCTAATTCAAAATCCTACCAAATCTAATTCAATTAGACTTTGAATCCAAGTCCTACTTAAATTTTAAAATTCAATTAGTTTCAAATTAAGTCAAGCCTACTTAAATTAAATCTAATTTAAATCAATTAGAATTTGATCCATGATTTCATTCGAATCCAATTTGAATCCAATTCAAAATCCTATCAAACCTAATTCAATTAGGCTTTCAATCCAATTATCCTACATGGATTATAAAAAATAATTAGAATCAAATTAAGTCAAGATTAATTATATTAAATCTAATTTAAATTAATTAAAAAAAAATTTAATTTAGATTTAATTCAAACCTGATTCGAATCCAATTCAAAAACCTATCAATCCTAATTTAATTAGGCTTTCAATCCAAGTTCTACTTGGATAGTAAAATCCAATTACCTTTAAATTAAGTCAAGCCTAATTAAGTTTAATCTGATTTAAATTAATTAGTTGAAAATAGTTTTTAATTTGGGTTCGATTCGAATCCATGAATCTATTTCAAAATCCTGTCAAACCTAATTCAATTAGACTTTGAATCCAAGTCCTAATTAGATTGTAAAATCTTATTATCCTCAAATTAAGTCAAGCTTAATTAAATTTAATCTAATTTAAATCAATTAGAATAAAATATTTTTAATTTATGTTTAATTCAAATCTAATTTGAATCAATTCAAATTAAATTCAAAATCCTGGCAAACCTAATTCAATCAGGCTTTGTATCCAAGTCTTGCTTGAAATATTAAAACTCAACTAACCTCAAATTATATCAAATCAAATTAAATTTAATCTAATTTAAATCAATTAGTATTTGATCTATAAATTAATTAAGCCCAAAAATTTAATAAAACTCAATATTGATTTTTAACCATCCAAAAAATGACCTAGGAGAAAAAAATTTAATATTAAAATATAATTTAAAAAATTATAATTATTAATAATGGCTTTAGCAACGAACATCTTACTATCACTAATAATTCTAAAAAAATATTATTTTAAAATTATAATTATTAGCAATGGTAAAATTATTACCAACGGTGTTTTACCATTGCTAATATTTTTTTAGTATTAGTAATGAAAAAATATTATTAGCGATGGTAATTTATCATCACTAATAATCTTTCTGCTATCATTTCTTCCTATCATACCACCCGCTCTCATTTTTTCTCACCACCCACCCCCCTTATTTCCACCCCCACCCGCATTTTTATCTCCACTGCCCCCCCCTCTCCTCGCCTTTGATCCTCACCACCCCCTCTCCCCCAGCAGCTTCCTCCAAGCTGCATCTGGCTTGCCTTCCTGATCCCTCGCTACCTCTCGCCTTCTCGAGCTCCCGATCACCTCCCCTCGGCTACACCAGCCCACCTCCCTGACCTTAACTGCCTTCCACCTCCTCGAGCCCCTAGCCATGAGCTACTGGCCTCCCCACCTTCTTGAAATCCTATTTTGCTCCCCCATGCTTGCCTCTATGGCCACCTCCCCGAGCCCTCGACCTCTGCCACCTCCCACCTCCCCCTGGCTTGCCTCCCCATGGCCTGCCTCTCCATGGCCGCCCATCGACTCCAACCTCCCCTCGATTGTAACTAAGCCACCTTCCTCTAGTCGCCTCCCCAAGCTCCTGGCTACAAGCGCTTGGCCGCCTTCCACCTACCCCAGCTTGCCTCCCCTCGACGTGCCTCTCCATAGCCACCTCCTCCCAACTCGCCTCTCCTCGACGTGCCTCTTCATAGACCTCCCCAACCCCGACCTCCTCCTATGGCTATACCCAACCTGCCTACCCCCAGCTGCCTCCCACCTCCCCATAGCCCATCCCCACACCCTCATTTCCATGGCCCCTACCCCTAGCCCGCGGCCCCAATCCTATAGCCCCTGCCCTGCCAACCCAACCTCAATCTCCCATCCTTGGTTACATCTTCAAGCCTTAGTCCTTGCTCACCAACCTATGCCTCCTTGCACCTCAATCCTTATGCACCAACCCATGCTTCAGCTCTGCATGGTCTACCTTCTATTGTGAGTATTAGCAATACTCACAACAACGATATTAGTGATGACTAATACCATCCCTAAAAATTAATTTTTTATTTAAATTATATTAATTAGATATAATTAGATATTAAAAAATTAATTAATTAAATATCAATTTAATTAAAAGTAGTAAAGGACTTGTGTCTCGACAAGTAGAGCGCTTGAACCGAGGAAAGATCCAGGCAGCATTGCAAACATGGGACCAAGATTACCCTACATGCTCAGGTCTTGGCATGCAGAGTGCTCGAATCGAGAAAAGATCTGGGCAGCATTATAAACACGAAACTAAGACGTGTCCTACATGCTTGAATTTCAGCATGTAGAGTGCTCGAATCGAGGAAAGGTCTAGGTAGCATTGCAAACATGGAGTCAGAGCATGCCCTGCGCGCTTGAGCATTGGGTCCCAATTGGCGTGTAAGGCATCTAGCCCTCGTGTGCCCTATGCACTTAGGCCGATGGTGTTAATTTTTAAAAATTATTACTAAATTAATAATATTTAAATAATTAGTTTTTTATTTTGGGCTGGTCTCGTGTAGCCTAGTCATTTGGCATGCTCCAAGTTTGCATGTATGGGATATGCATCCTGACCATCCCTATTTGCAATGATGTTCCTTACTTTTGTAATTATGCTTTTGAGAATGCTGCACTCTTAGTTTAAGGACGGGCTCATTGTCCTTGTAAAAAATGTATCAATAGAGAAATGTTTGATAGAGATATAATAGTTGCCCATTTATATAGGAATAAATTTATGCCAAACTACAAGCATTGATACCTGTATGGAGATCGAGATGTGGGAGACAATTGCAAGGGCTTCAGAGACTCTACTTGTCCAAGACCCTGCTGATGTGCAAGAGCTTAATAGTGATAGGTTTGAGCAAATGATTAGCACATTTGGTGTATTTAATCTGATTATTAGTAGATGTCTATATAATAATATTTTAGATTGCAACCGTTACAGTCATGATGGACTATAGAGTTGTTATGGTTATAGCCATGCTTATCCTCTATAGAGTTGCTACTCCATAGAGGCTAAGCAAGGCTATAACCATAGCAAAGCCAATAGTCCATCACAACCATAGTGGTTGCTACCTGAAAGATTACTACATGGGCTTCTAGCGATAACCAAATCAAACCCACCAAATCTGCTAATCATCTACTCGAGCCTGTTACTATTAAGCTTTTACACATCAATAAATATATTGGACAAGTAGACCCTCCCATCCATGCATATTGTCTTCCATATCTCTCCATGCAAGTACCAATGCTTGTAGTTGACATAAATCCACTCCTATATAAATAGCCAACTATTGTATCTCTATCAAGTACTTTTCTATTGACACATATCTTACAAGGATAACAAGCCCATCCTAGAACTAAGAGTGCAGCATTTCCAAAAGCATAATCATAAAAATAAAAGACATCATTGCAAATAGGAACGGTCAGGATGTGCATCCCACACATGCAGACTTGCAGCTTGCTAGATGACTAGGCTATGCGAGCACATAAATTTTATTTTTAAGTTATTATTTTATTTTTTAAAAAAATTCTACTCCTAGTTTGTAGCTCAAGGAGACAGTCGGAGACTCAGAGAGGCTATGATGACTGTCTATGCGAGATGCACTTAAATGGAGGTGATGCATTCTATTCTTGTTGTTGTATGGTCAAGCTTGGATGGTCTATTACATGGCAAACAATTGCTTGTAGCCACCTCATGGTTAAAGCTTAGATGGTCTGTTACATTGCAGACAACCGCTTACAGCCACCTCATAGTTAATGGTGTGGAAGAACTTACAATGTCTTATTTTTCAATGGCAGATCTGAGCCTTCTTCATATTTTGATGTTCTAAGGTTATCATGTACTACTAGATAAGAATCAAACAATGCCTAAATTAGGAAACCAGTAGACCAATATATTATCATGTACTGCTAGATGGAAAACATTTTTCTACTAATACATTGTAGATGCTAACTAACAATCTTTGTTACATGTGAGTTAAATTTTGATCATCTTATTATATTTTGATAGATATTTTGTTTGAATCAATTTTTAGATCATCTGCATGCTTTGATTTTTATTTTTATTTTTAAAGATTATACATCATGTCTTCTAGAAGTCGAAGCCATTCCAGCCAAGGACAAAGCTCTTAAGGAGAGAGCAATCATGCAGCCAGCTCATATGGTTCCACACCACTCACACTGGGTGGTAAACTCTAACACTTTAAATATTCTTATTTATGTTATTTTGTTCTTTGATAATTAATATAACATTATTTATTTTAGATATTTTATGCTCAAGTTCAGATGATAGGAGATCACCAGTGACCCCATAGTCACATGCAATAGCAATTGGCTCCCAGACATAAAGTCATGGTCAAGGACCCATCCGGCTCATGGCACCTCTGACTCGACTAGAGGATAGACAGCTCATCCACATTCAGAGCTACTTGTAAGTACTATAACTTCAATTAATATGTTTAGAATTTAGCCATTCTAGAGTTAACATTTATCTTTTAAAATTAATTTTGCAGCATGTTTAGAGAGTTTGGAGTATCTTGTGTGGTTACTGTCATCATTCGATGCTTGATGCCAAGATCAATGAATGAGTTCTCTAGCTGATCGTCTAGAGCTCATGATGCAGCCTGAAAGATATTTTTGATAAGTCAAAACTAATTTAATTTTTAAATTTTCAATATATTGGTATGTTAATTATATATTAATACATGCTTGCTTCTATCTTGCAAGAGAACTACCGATTCGAGACTCTCCAGGATGAGAAGGCTGGCAGTCAGATCTTTGAGGAGGTGGCCACATAGAGGCTTCGAGATGGCCACTACAGCCTCAGACAGTCCACCATCCAGTACTCTAGTTTTTCATCACTATTAGATTGGAGATCCTTCACATATCACTGGATGCGGGCGGACATATGGCAAGCCCTCTACGATCGATGGAGCTACGAGGAGTACTTCAATAGGCAGTAGACTCGATAGAACCAGACCATCCAGCAAAATTTGATCAAGCACACGGATGGCTCGATCGGCATAAATGTTATGATCGATAGACTGGTAAGAAATCAATACCAAAACTCTTCACTAAAACTATAAAAACTCTTATGTATATATTTTAATTAATTTAATTTTATTATTTACTTATTATAGATACGATAGCTGGGTCATCCACTAAACTAGCTGTAGTTGTGGTAGATTATACACTAGTCTAGGAGGATTGATGACTATTTAGATTCTACATCATGATAGATTATGGTAACAACTTCAAACTTTATTTACTAATTAAATTGTTACAGGATCTTACTTTTATATTAGAACTAATATATTAATTTTGAACTATGTAGATGCGTTATAAGATGTATATTGCTGAGATGTATGGCGATGACCCATCTTCTTAGCCCCATCTTGACCTTGAGGGATAGCTTAGCACCACCCACGAGGGGGGGGGGGTAAGTAGAAGCTGGGTCATAGGATTTGGCCACAACTTCGATCCTCCACTACCTTGATATCCTTCGACGTCCTCACAAGCCTTATCATCCCAGACCTAGAGCAATGCACACATGGAGGAGGTCGTGTAGACGCTTCTGAGCCAATGACCTCATTGCCTTCTAGATGCCATTTACGATAAGGTCGTGGAGCTTCTATAGGATCTGCAGCTATATGACCAGTTGGGCTCAACATTCTAGCCATTATATTAGGTAATTATATTATTAAACCCTTTTACTTATTTCAAGTTTTCATATTTAAAAGCTTCATATATTTAGGTTTGAGTTTGAAAAGAGGATCTAGGGATTGAAAAGAGGATCTAGGGGCTGAAAATTCAATCTAACCATCCAATCGATGGACCAAGGGTGTTTATAGCTCTGTATCATCGAATGAAACATGTAAAATATAATCTATTCAAAAATTAAAAAAGTATATCAAAAGATATGCCTCCATATCGAAAGATACATCTCAGTATTGAAATTTACTAATATTATTTTATTTTTTCATTACAGGATGCTAGAACATCCTGCTCTCATCTACCAACTGCTAGAGAGAAGCAAGAGGAGGAGGCGAACGACAACGAGGATCGAACCTTTTTTTTTTCGGTGTATTGTATTTTTTATACTACTTATAAAAAAATTATATAATTTATATTTTTAATATAATATAATTAGTTTTTAATTTTTGATTATTATATTATCTTTAAATTTTAATTATAACAAGTATTAGAAACTATAATTCATTATGATTAATTAAAATAGATTTTAAAAATATTATTATTAATTTTAAAAAAATAAAATTAACTATTAGTATCGGTATGAGCGACGATAATTGCCATCACTAATAACTATGAACGACAGCATTAGAGATAAATTACCATCACTAATATTTATTAAAATATTTTTTATTTTATTTAAAAATTAGAAAAAATAGAGTCAGCATTAGCAATGGCAATTTTGGTCACTAATAAGTATTAGTGATAGTAATAGCCATAAAAATGCCATCGCTAATATTTTTTAATTTTTTTAAAAAAAATTAATTTAAATATTAAAAAATAATTAGTGATGAAATTATTTCATCTCTAAAGCCATTGCTAATAGTCTTATTAGTGATAGCTTGATTTTTCATTGCTAATAATAGCAATTAGCAATAAAAATTTTTAAAATTGACTTTTATGATGGTATTAGCGACGGTGGAGCTATTTTAGATGGAGGACACACTATTAGTGATAGCTAACATTGGATTCTTGTAGTGCTTCTACTCTGCCTAAAACTTTAAAAGGCCCAACATAGCATGGACTTAGCTTGTCATGCCGCCCAAACCTCATGACACCTTTCGTGGGTGAAACTTTTAAGAAGACTAAATTGCTAATTTGAAATTCCAATTCCCTCCTCTTCCTATCTGCCCAATTTTTTTGTCTATCTTGTGCTACCTTGAGTCTTTCCTTAATTAGATAAATTTTCTCTTTAGCATCCTGGACTAACTCTAGATCTAATATTTTTTTTCACCAACATCATCCCAATGCAAAAGAGATCTGCACTTCCTTCCATATAAGACTTCATAGAGTGCCATCTTGATGCTAGAATGAAAACTATTATTGTAGACAAATTCTATTAGAGACACATGATCATCCCAATGTCCTCCAAAATCAAGAGTGCAAGCTCTTAACATGTCCTCTAGAGTCTGAATTATCCTCTCTAATTGGCCATCGATCTATGGATGGAAAGTAGTACTAAGTCTCAATTCGATTCCCATGGCATCTTGAAAACTTTTCCAAAATTTGGATACGAACCATGGATCTTGATCAGATATAATGCTTATCGGCACACCATGCAGGTGCACTATTCCCTCAATATACATCTGTGATAACTTATCAAGTGGAGTACCAATTCGAAAGGATAAAAAGTGGGCTAATTAGTAAGCTGATCGACAATCACCCACACTGCATCATTCTTCTTTGCTATGCTGGAAAGCCCAATGACAAAATCCATAGTAATATGCTTCCATTTCCACTCTAGTATCTCCAATAGTTTCAGCAAGCCAGCTAGTCTTTGATGTTTAGCCTTCACTTGTTGGCATACTAAACACTGGGATACAAATTGAGCTATTTCTTGCTTCATACTATTCCACCAAAAATGTTGTTTTAAGTCTCTAAGCATCTTCGTATTTATGAGCTTTCTCTAAAATTTCTCTTTTTAATTCAGGATCTCTTGGTATACATAACCTGTTCCCAAAATATAAAGTATCATCTGAATGAATTATGAGCTTAGGTCGGAACCCTTTTTCCATGTCTTCTTTATACTGACATAAATGAGTATTATTCTATTGGGTAGCTTTTATTTGTTCAATCAATGCTAGCTACACCACTAAATTGGCAAAAACATTTCCAACATCAATATTGATCACTTTGATTTGCAAGTCTTCAAGGTCCTTCAGAATTTGCTACTGAATAAAAAGCAATGCTACCACATCTACTATTGATTTCCTGCTAAGTGCATCTACCACCACATTGGCTTTTCTGAGATGATATTTAATATCTAGATCATAGTCTTTCAATATTTCAAGTCACCTTCTTTGCCTTATATTCAACACTTTTTGAGTAAATAAATATTTCAAGCTCTTGTGGTCAGTATAAATTTGACCTGGTTCCCCATATAAATAATGCTGCCAAATCTTCAAGGCAAATATTAAGGCTGCTAACTCTAAATCATGTGTTAGATAGTTCTGCTCATAGGGCTTCAATTATCAAGAAGCATAGGCTACCATCCTCTCATTATGCATCCATACATAGCCTAACCCTTTTTGGAAGCATCACTATAAATGATGAATCCTCCGATACTAGTAGGCAAAGTAAAAACTAGGGCAAACACCAATTGTTGTTTCAGATCTTGAAAGCTCTGCTAACATTCACTGCTCCACTCAAATTTTTCTCATTTCTACATCAAGTGGGTCAAAGGAATTGCAATTTGAGAAAACCCTTCGACAAATCTTCTATAATAACCAGCCATGCCTAAAAACCTTCTAACTCTGATCAGGATGAGGCCAATTCACCATAGCTTCTATCTTCTTTGGATCCACTGAGATTCCTCCCTTAGCTATCACATGGTCTAGGAACATGACACTATCCAACAAGAACTCACACTTACATAGCTTGGCGAAGAGTTTCTCCTCTTCCCTTAAGGTTTGTAGCACAAACCTCAAATGTTTCTCATATTTTTCTTTGCTCTTAGAATAGATGAAAATGTCATCAATAAAAGCAACAACAAATCGATCCAAGTATGGTTTGAATATCCTATTCATCATATCCATAAAAGTAGCTGGTGCATTGATTAGTCCAAAAGGCACTACTAAAAGTTTATAATGGCCATACCTAGTCCTAAATGTAGTCTTAGTCACATCTTTATCTCTAATTCTTAGTTGATAAGAACCTGATCGTAGATCGATTTTGGAGAAGACTTAAGCACCTTGCAATTGATCAAACAAGTTATCTATCTGAGGAAGAGGATATTTATTCTTCATAATCATCTTGTTTAACTCCCAATAATCAATACATAAGCACATTCTCCCATCCTTCTTTTTCATAAATAAAATAGGAGCTCCCCATGGTGATGTTCTTGGTCAGATGAACTTCTTATCCAAAAGTTCCTATAGCTAGACCTTCAATTCCTGCAATTCTGTAGTAGCCATCTAATAAGGAGGTTTTGATATTGGTTCGGTCCTTGGTGTGGTATCAATTTTAAATTCAATCTCTTGATCCAAGGGCAATCCGGGTAGTTCGTTTGAAAAAATATTAGAAAATTTCTTGATAATTGGAATATCATCCATTCCCACCTCTTTCTACTGAGTATCTAGTACATATTGGGAATAGTGTACTAAAGCCAATCATCAGTCTATTAATGATTGAGCTATTTTATATAATTATTTATAAATTATTAATTAAATAAAAATTATTTTAGCTTTTTCATCATAAATCTTTCATCTTCTAATAAACTCCTATCTATTGTGATGAAATCTTTAGGACTATTTATAATCGATAAAGAAGGATTTATCATTTGGTCCTTAAATATATTCATGATCAAATGATATGTTGTTACTAAGGATGACAATGTTTATTGAGTATAGATTATTATATGCCATATAGGTTAGTTATCCTCTTAACCAAAGAGTGTGGAGAAACTAGTATGGTATGCAAGTGAGATGTAGGGGTATATCTACACTGAACGTGATCAACTCTAGAGCTTTTCTACTATCAAGAATTACTCTAATAAAATATGGGCATAAGTGTCCCTTCGACTTGAGATCACCATGGTGACTTCCAAATAACTCACTATGCTTTGGTGCCAGACTATCTAAATTTCTAATTCAATGATGAAGGATTTTTGAGTATAGTCAAATACTTGAAAAGTCGGTGCATGAGTCAAGATGGAATTGACCACTCTTGGACTTAGGAGCCGTGTTCAATAGTATTTCAATCTAGCAAAGCCTTGGTTAGGGTAGTCTTAGTGAAGGGTCACAGAACTAATTGCTTTGAGACACGATTTGGATGTATCTTCCAAGGTTAATAGTTAAATCCTGAGTCATTTTATGCATAGAGGTTAAAGAGATGAATTATGCGGTAACCATATTTACGTAGATTTTAAATATTATGATTATATTATTCAGTCTATCCGAATATCGGGTACCATTACTAGATGGTCATTTTGATTAGTATAGAAAATTGATTCCTATGCTATCGACTTAGGTTCGAATCTGTAGGATCACACATACTAGAGGTTCCTATCCGATCTAATGGCTAATCAAGAGAAATTTAATTAGTAATTTGATCACTAATTAACTCAATTTGATCGAGTGATTATTTTTGGATCAACACCAATTGAATTGGATTCATTTGGATTTGACCCCTTTAGGTTATAAGATGATCTAATTGTCAAGGATGTTTAATCCTGATTTGATCAGGAGTTTGGCTTGATTAATTTTTGATTTGATTAGGATTTAACTAAGCCTAATTAAGCCTAACTAATTTGGATTTAATCTAGTCTAATTGGGCCTAACCAATTTAGATTGGATTGGTTCAATTGGATGACTAATGTAAGACTAGTTTGACTAGTCTTCCCATGCACCACATCACCAAAATCTATGCCAAATCCTTTCTCCATGAGAAAAGGTTTCTCATAAAGTTTTCCATGCAAAGGAGTGCATGTGTTCTTCCTTCTCATGTGCCTTATAGATTGGTTTGATCTGGTTACCAATTGAATTCGAATAGGATTTGAATTTGAATAGGTAACCACTTGATCTAAACCAACCCCTCATGCCTCACATGTTTTGTGCGTCTCTATAAAATGATAGATTTTATGGACATGTGTGTGATTGATCAAGAGGAAGAGAAAAGAGAGGAACATCGAAAGGAGGGAAGAGAAAGTCTCTTCTCTGCGTGCATGAAAAAAAAAGTAGCACAAGGGTTTTGGGTGAGAGCATACCCTAAAATCTATCTAGGATTTAGAATTTAGATCTATGAGTTATGAGAGTCATGATTTCATAGATCAAGGCAGAGAACCTCCTCAACTTCTCGTCTACATTCATTGGGATCTAGAGCATCCAAAGATTTGGTTAAAAAAATCAAAAGAAGTTTGATCTAAATCAGTCATTGAAGATTTTTGCAAAGCTAGCACTCGGACAGAACTGATCAAGATCAGAACCTCATGTGGATTATCCATAGAGGTCAGACGCATGTGTTGCTGCATACAGTATTTAGATCTATATAAAGGAGATCAGATTGTGGCATTCTTCTACCCACGAAAAGATAACGTGTTCTGAATACGTGGAGCAGTAAAATAGTTTTACTATTGATTTTGTTTTTATTTTCAAAGGTGCATGCATATATAATATATTAGATCCTATAGCTTGTAGGATTTTAATATTATATCTATAACTTTTCATTATTAATATGATTAATAATATTATCTACTGTGCATTTATCAAAATTTTTTTTTGAAAGTAGAGGTAGAAACCCTATGCACTTCCTTCAATTAATATCAGAACAGTAGGTTCTTTGATGCATTATATATGCATGATTTAGATTATTTTTAGATTAGATCTAAATAATAATCTGATCTAAAAAATAAAAATGATGATCGCATGGACTATAGGTTATCCTGCTGTAAGGTTTACCCCTTACAGTGGAAAGATTGTCCAGGTACGTTACGATTTATAAAATTTGATCATAAAAATTTTAGATTAGATCTTTTTTTTTATGATGTGTTTGAAGGGTTCAATATAAATTTTTATCATGAATTAGTGTTTAGGTTAGATCTAAATAATTTCATGATTTTTTATGCAATGTACATAGATTTAGATTAAACCTAAACAGGATCTAAGGAAGGTTCTATTCGTCGGTCTAGCGAGCTCTAGAATCAAGCCAGCTCGACCAGCATGCTAGCCATGATATGATTTTTGGATTGATGCTTTAGCTAGCTCAGTAAGAAATTAGGTCGGCTTGGCTTCAATTCAGGCAGGCTTAGATGAAGTCGGCTTGGATGGGATCTGAGCCTGCCCGACTAGAAAGATGGCCTTCAGGCATTTTGCCCGAATTGATTGTCTTAGAAATTGATTCAGCTCAGATGGGATTCGAGCCAGCCCGACTGAGAAGTTGGCTGAATATCATAATTGGCTGGTTTTATGTGATTAAACCCGCATCTAGTGCTTGTTTATGAAATAAGCTGACCCATTTTTGAAATGAGTCTATATATTTAGTGAAATAGTGCTAGGATGTAAAGAACCTTTCAAAAATTTAAAAAAATATTTTTAAAATATCGAACCCCAACCCTCTATCTAAAACTTAATTGAGAATTAAGTATGATGAATTAGTATCTAGAATTATGAATTAAAGATTCTAAGTTATTGATCATAAAATGTGGATTATCAGCTTAGTTGAATTAGATCCATTAATTGGGTTAGACCTAAGGTTAGTTAAAAAATGGACTAAATTAGAGTAATTGATCAAATCTAATCAAATATTAATTTAGATTAGATCAAGAACTCTTTAGACCAAATTACAATAGTTGTAGTTAGTCAATCTCATGCCTTTAACGAGAACCAAATGGACTTGATTTGTGGCTACGCGGTTGAACCTAAAATTGCTAGGTTGGTCAAATTAAAACTAATGAATTGGATGGGGTCTAAGGTATGTCTGGTAGTTCAGTTTAATGGTTTTTAATTAGGAGCTACTTGCACTGATTTGATATTTGATGAGTTAATAGCATATCTCTTCCATTGATCTCACTTACCTGGCCATCCTGATGAATTAGATTTTGATTAGACCACTTGATGATTTAGACTCACCCATGTCAATTAGGTAAATCAATTTGACTAATTTAGGTTCTCCTAATGCCAGTTTTAATTACATTCTTATTGATCTGATTTGATGAAGTTAGTGGAAGGATCTAAATTGATAGGTTGATTGTTCTTAAAATTAATTAATAAAATTTTCTAAAATTATTAGATCCTTAAAATAATAAAGTTATGGTGATAACCAAGTCATAGCCTTTCATTCAGTTGAGTGATAATGGATCCATTAGTTTAATAATCATTGGAGGTCCAAAGATCTGGTGCTTATTGATTAATGAAATTATCATTCATAATATGATAATATAGTCATGTCTTTCTAATGGTGGTCAGGTTGGTCGGCCAAAGTTGGATCTGATCATTCGTTGGTTTAATGCACCAAATGTGGTCATGTTAATGGTTAGACCTAACTGGATCTTTTCAGTAGAGGCCAAAGCCTATTGATTAGATTTTCAGGGCAAAAATTAAATTACTAGAAGTTGTTTGGTGAAACAATTAGTTATGAACCTACCCATAGGTGCACACGGGTTGACCAACCAAAGTTAGGCTCATGTGTAGTCTATGTGGATTCTAGTACCCACTAAGAAATTAGGGGTAATTTCTTGAATTGGAGGTAGAGGCTACCGATTTGAACCAAATAGTGAAAGAATCTTTAGACTAAAATCTAAGTCTTTAGAATAAATAATTCATATACTAATTAGATCTATGGTTTTTCTTTTGTGCAGAAATGACCACTATCCTGTCGCTCCGATCATTGTTGGACAATGACAAACTCATGGGATCCAACTTTGATAGCTAGTATCGAAAGTTGAAGATTATTCTGGAGCATGAATGGATCTTATATGTATCGACTGATCCGACACTTGAGGAGCCAACCTCAAATACTATTAAGGTGGTGAAAAACACTTACCAAAAGTGGCTCAATGACCACACCACCATTCTGTGCATTATGCTAGCGGTAATGAATGATCAGTTTAGCCGTAGGTTTGAAAATGCCCAGTCCAAAGAGATGCTTCAAATATTGAATGACTCCTTTGGCATGCTTGATGATGTTGAAAGGTACAAAACTAGTTGTACCATTTTCAATGCTCATATGAGGGATGGAGCGTCAATCACTGATCATGTATTGTACATGATCAAGATGATTGAATGCTTGAGTAAGCTAGATTTTTTTCTACATGCGCAGCTCGAGAAGGATACGATCCTGAATTCTTCGTCCAAGTTCTTCCTCTCTTTTCTTACTCATTTCATAATGACAAAGCCTGCAGTGAACTACCATGACTTATTGGGGTTGCTGCAGAACTTTAAGAAGGATCACCAGCTCTAAAAAAAGTCAGTGAATGTAGTGGAAGGATTTTCTTCTGATCGACCCTTTAAGAAAGAAAAGAAGAATAATAGGTAGAGTGCTTCTTTTGCAGGGTCAGATCAAGAAATGCAAGCTCGACCAGGGCCAGGTAGAGTGCTTCTTTTGCAAGAAGCAGGGGCATTGGAAGAGAAACTATCCTCAGTACATTGCCATCCTAGATCCGAATAGGCCGAGGAGGAAGCAAGTAGTTACTGGGCAAGATAATTATATGATAATATCTTGCAGCTTCTTAATTTGTGATACTACTGCCTGGATATTAGATACCAAAAGCCCTAATCACATTTGTAATTCGATGCAGAATTTTTAGGTCAGTAGGAGATTTGATGAAGGTGAAAGATTTCTGAATGTTGGAGATGAAAGATAGGTTCTAGTTCTAGCCTTAGGAATCATGAATCTTGTAATCAATTCTTATACAGTTATTCTTAGTGATTATCACTTTTGTCCAAGTTTTTTATTAAATGTATTTTCTATAGGCCTTTCGGCCAAGAATAGTTATTAGTTTTCCATAAAAATAAATTTTTGCGATATTATTTTGAATGATGTTATAGTTTATGTTGAATAATTAAATAATGAAATATATCTATTATCACAGTCTATTAACGTAGTCCAAACCTTCGATAAATATCCTAGAATAGATGAAGTATCAGATGTCTACCTTTGGCACTATAGGCTAGGTCATATTAACAAGAATAGAATAAATAGGTTGGCTCAAGAAGAAATTTTTGAGATCAGTGATTGTGAATCACTTTCGACCTGTAAGTCCTGTCTCCTTGGGAAGATGACCAAGTCATCTTTTATTGGAAAGGATGAACGTGCCAATGAACTCCTGGGTATAGTACATACCGATGTATGTAGATCCATGAGCACAAGCACTAGAGGTGGATATTTCTACTTCATAACCTTCACAGACGACCGATCGAGGTATGGGTATGTCTATTTTATTAAGCATAAGTCAGAGTCGTTTGAAATATTTAAACTATTTCATAATGAGGTAGAAAAATAAACTAAAAAAAGTATTAAATCTCTTTGGTCTAATTGAGGAGGTGAGTACCTTTCTAGTGAATTTCTGACATTCTTGGGGAGTGGGATTCTCTTCTAGTAGACTCCTCCTGGAACACCACAGCATAATGATGTGTCTAAAAAGAGGAATCGAATCCTATTGGACATGGTTCGATCCATGATGGGGTTTGCCAGTCTGCCTATCTTCTTATGGAGATATGTGCTTGAGTCAGCTTATTATATTCTAAATAGGGTGCCGAGTAAGGCTATTTTCAAAACACCATATGAGATATGGACAGGACGTAAGCTAGTACTCTCGCACCTTAGGAATTGGGGGTATCCGGTTTATTTCAGATGTTTAGCAACAGACAAGCTCAAACATAGGTCTAACAAGTGTAGTTTAATAGGATATCCAAAATAGACCAAAGAATATTACTTCTACCTAGATAATGAACAAAAAATGTTTGTCAGCCTTAAGACAGTCTTTTTAGAAAAGGAGTTCCTTGGTGAAGGGACTAATGCCTCTAAGATCGAGCTTGAGAAAGTTCGATAGGTGGAAAAACCTACACAAGTAGCTAAATTAGAATTGAATTTGATTCGATCAGACCTAGACCCTAGTGAACCTACACCCTTAAGATGATCTGGTAGAGTACCAAATCAGCCGGACAAATACTATGGTTTCTTGATTTGGGATGGTGATCTTATCAAACTCGATGAGAACAATGAGGATCTGATCACCTACATGGATGCAATGCAAAGATCCAACTCTAAAAAATGACTTGAGGCTACGCAATTCGAAATGAAGTCCATGAAGGTCAATGATGTATGGACATTGGTTGACCTACCCGAAGAGATAAAACCCATAGGATGTAAGTGGGTCTTCAAAAGGAAAAGAGATGCAAATGAAAAGGTGGAGACCTATAAAGCCCGTTTGGTTGCCAAGGAGTATCATCAATATTATGGTATAGACTATAATGAGATTTTTTTTTCTGTGGCAATGCTCAAGTCCATTCGGATCATGCTTGCCATAGCTGCAATTCTCGACTATAAAATCTGGTAGATGGATGCGAAGACAGCTTTCCTGAATGAAGAGCTAGATGAAGAGGTGTATATGATATAACCTGAAGAGTTCATATCTATAGATGAGTCTAAGGTGTGTAGGCTTCAAAGATCTATTTATGGACTGAAGCAGGCATCTTAGAGTTGGAACATATGTTTTGATAGAATGATTAAGATGTATGGCTTCATTAAAAATGAAGAAGAGCCCTGCATATATAAGTAGGCTAATGGTCCAGCAATTGTATTTCTTATTTTATATATGGATGACATTCTCTTAATCGAGAATGATGTCTCTATATTATAAGGAATAAAGATCTAGATATCATCACGGTTCTCCATGAAGGATCTGGGAGAAGCTTTCTACATCCTAGGAATGAAGATCTATAGAGATAGATCTAAAAGATTGCTTTGGTTGTCCCAGTCCACATACATTGATACTGTGCTGAAGAGGTTCAGCATGAAGAATTTTAAGAAGGGTTATCTATCGATAGACCATGAAATTTCTCTCTTGAAGAGGGATTGTCCAACAACATCTTAAGAGAGAGAGCATATGAGTAGAATTTCATATGCTTCGATAGTGGATTCTATTATATATGTCATGATATGTATATGACCAGATGTGATATACTCACTAGAGGTAGTGAGCAGATACTAACCTAATCCAGGGAAGAAGCACTGGAAGGTTGTTAAAATCATCCTAAAGTATTTAAGAAATACTAAGGACTAGTGGCTTATTTATGGTGAGTCAAACTTGAGACTTGTAGGATTTACAAACTCTAATTTTCAATCTGATCATGATGATAGTAAGAGTATGTTAGGATATATATTTACCCTTAATGGTGGAGCTATCTGCTGAAAAGTTTCAAGTAGCATATCGTGGTTGATTCAATGTGCGAGGTGGAATATGTTGCTACAGCAGATGCTACCAAAGAAGCAGTATGGCTGAAGAAGTTCATCATCGAGCTCAGAGTAGCATCTTTCCATGATGGTCCAGTTCTGCTCTTCTGCAACAACTCTAAAGCCATAGCTCAGGCAAACGAACCGAAGGCACACCAGTGGACAAAGCATATTCTGTGCCACTTTCATCTTATCCAGGAGATCATGGATTAAGGTGACGTCGATCTTTAAAAGATTGATAAGAAGGAGAATCTAGCCGACCCATTCACTAAATCTATTGCACTGAAGGAGTTTGATGACTTCAAATCGAAGATGGATATATGATACTGCATCGATTAGCTTTAAACCAAGTAGAAGATTATTGGAAATAGTGTCCCAAAGTCAATCATCAGTTTATTAATGATTGAGATATTTTATATAATTATATATGAATTATTAATTAAATAAAAGTTATTCTAACTTTTTCATCATAAATCTTTCATCTTCTAATGAACTCCTATCTATTGTGATGAAGTTCTTAGGACAATGTAGAGTCGATAAAGGAGGATTTATCATTTAGTTCTTAAATATATTTACGATCAAATGATATGTTGTTACCAAGAACGATAATATTTATTGAGTATAAATCATTGTGTGCCATATAGGTTGGTTGTCCTCTTAACCAATGAGTGTGGAAAAACTAGTATGGCATGTAGGTAAGATATAGGGATACATCTGCACTAAACATGACCAACTTCAGAGCTTTTTTGCTATCAAGAATTGCTCTGATGGAATATGGGCTTAAGTGTCCCTCCAACCTGAGATCACCATGGTGACTTTCAAGCAACTCATTGTGCTTTGGTGCCGAACTACCTGAATTTCTAATTCTATGATGGAAGAATTTTGGGTACAGTTAAGCACTTGAGAAGTCGATGTGTGAGTCAAGATGAAATTTACCACTCCTAGACTCAGGAGCTATATTCAATAGTATTTTAATTTAGCAAAGTCTTGGCTAGGATAGTCCTAATGAGGGGTCACATAACTAATTACTTTGAGACATGATTTGGATGTATCTTCTAGGATTAACAGTTAAATCCTGAGTCATCCTATGCATAGAGATCAAAGGGATGAATTATGTGGTAACCACATTCACGTAGATTCTGAATATTGCGATTGCACTATTTGATCTATCTGGATGTCGGATATCATTGCTAAATGATCACTTCGATTAGTACAAAAAATTAGTTCCTATGCTACCGACTTAGGTTCGAACCTGTAGGGTCACACACACTAGAGGTTTCTACCCAATCTAATGGTTGATCAAGAGAAGTTTAATTAGTGATTTGATCACTAATTAATTTAATTTGATTAAGTGATTATTTTTGGATCAAGATCAATTGAATTGGATTAATTTGGATTTGATCTGATTAGGTTATAAGATGATCTAATCGCCAAGAAGGTTTAATCCCTGATTTGATCAAAAGTTTGACTTGATTAATTTTTGATAAGATTAGGATTTAACTAAGCTTAATTAAGCCTAAATAAATTGAATTTAATCTGGTCTAATTGGGCCTAACTAATTTGGATTGGATTGGTTCAATTGAAAGACTAATATAAGACCAGTTTGATAAGTCTTCCCATGCGCCACATCACCAAAATCTATGCCAAATCCTTCCTCCATGAGAAAAGGTTTCTCGTGAAGTTTTCCATGCAAAGGAGGGTGTGCGTTCTCCCTTCTCATGTGCCTTATGGATTGGTTTGATCTGGTTACCAATTGAATTTGAATAGGATTTGAATTTGAATGGATAACCACTTGATCTAAACCAACCTCTCATGCCTCCCATGTTTTGTGCACCTCTATAAAATGCTGGATTTTATGGACGTGTGTGTGATCGATCGAGAGGAAGAGAGAAGAGAGGAACATCGAAAGAAAATAAGAGAAAGTCTCTTCTCTACGTGTGTGAAAAAAAAAATTGGGTGCAAGGATTTTGGGTGAGAGCATACCCTAGAATCCATCTAGGATTTGGGATTTAGATCTATGAGTTACGAGGGTCATGACTTCATAGATCCAGGTGGAGAACCTCCTTAACTTCTCATCTACATTCATTGGGATCCAGAGTGTCTGAAGACTTGGTGAAGAAGATCAAAAGAAGTTTGATCTAAATCAGTCATTGAAAGTTTCTGCAGAGCTAGCACTCGGAAGGAACTGATCGGAATCAGGGCCTTATGTGGATTATCCATGGAGGCTAGATGCGTATGTGGCTGCATCATAGTATTCAAATATACATAGAGAAGATCAAATTGCGGCATTCTTCTATCCATGAAAAAATAACATATTCTGAACACGTAGAGCAGTAAAATAGTTTTACTACTGATTTTGTTCTTATTTTTAGATATGCATGCATATATAATACATTAGATCCTGTAGCGTGTAGGATTTTTAGATTAGATCTGTAGCTTTTTATTGGCACAAAATTTGGCCATCGTCGAAGTCAAAGCTGGATTTGGAGAGGATGAGGTCGCCGTCGAGATCTGCAAAATAAGTCTCATCCAGAGTCTGGGGTGGTGGCTTCGGTAAGATCCTTCGACGATCAAGTCTGCTCTTTCAGGCCATAGAAATGGAATACGTAGAGAGATTCTAGTAGAGTTTTTAGGAAGAGAAGGAGAGCTTCAGGGAGAAAGCGTATCTAGAGGATCTCTTATATAGATGGAGCCTGTAATAAACTGATAGAGATAGCCGTAACCATCTGGTAGTGGGCCATTCAGGGCCACGTAGAGTTTGTTATAGGGAATAGTGTCTGTTGTCACGATGTGCGAGCCCGTCGGAATCCAATGGTCGAAGCTCGAATAGGAGAGATTGATGATTTTTTTGGCTATATCAAGGATGAGTGACAAGGTCCTCTGGGGCTGCTGGATGGAGTTCGGAGGGAGTCTAGCTATTTGGAGGAGTGCTTCTAAAGAAAAAATTTGGGAGAAGTTTGACTGTTGGAGGAGTCCAACTAGGAGAGGAGTCTGGTTGAAGAAGAAGTTCGAGAGGAGTTCAACTGCTAGAGGAGTCCAACTAAAGAAGAAGTTTGGAAGGAGTTCAACTATTGGAGGAGTTTGGTTAAAGAAGAAGCCCGGAAGGAGTTCAATTATTGGAGGAGTCTGGCTGAAGGAGAAGTTCAGGAGGAGTTCAACTGCTGGAGGAGTCCGACTGAATAAAAACTCTGGAAGAAGATTGACTGTTGAAGAAGTCCAATTGAAGGAGAAGCTCGGAAGAAGTTCAACTGTTGGAGGAGTCTGGCTAAAGGAGAAGTTCAGAAGAAGTTCAACTGCTAGAGGAGTTCGGCTAAAGAAAAAACCTGAAAGGAATTCAACTATTGGAGGAGTTCGAGGTTTAACCATGGAAGCTGCTGTCGGACAGGATTCTTCCAAGATCAAGCATCCAGTCAAACTTCGGCAAGAGTGGATTTATCCCCAACACTAGTCTCCCTACTTTCGAGTTTGAAGTTCAAGGGAAGGGAGTACCGAGTGCGATTGCTGAAGTTTCTTTCCATTTCTTATGCTTGCTAGGGCGAGGCATTTCTTGGTGCTTCTGTGCTGGCATCGAAGCTTCATAAATTTGAGGCGATCCGAAGAGACGCCTTTGGAGCTCCATGCCAAAACTCTATCTAGGGTACGGCATCATTATGGGCCTGTCCACTGCCAGTCTTTGCAATGATAGAGGGGGTACGCATCGACCATAGGCCAATCGAAGGGAATTCGCAATCATATCTGTCTAGAATCCTCAAGACTATTTAACCCATTTTTTCCCTCGAGTCATTACCTCTCTCAAAATCTTCTTCCTCCTATTTTTCTAGTTTTCTTTTCTCCATCGCGTGAGAGCTCAGGCTTTTCCTTCTACTTTCTTTGATCCCAGGTGTTCTCCCATCTATCTTCTATGGCCTTCGTCGTCTCCCTACCTCTTTCAATCGACATAGGTCAACTTTGCTATCCTTTTCCAAGTTATTCCTGCATTCTCTGCTTTCCACTCCTTAGGTCTCTTTGTAGAAGTTTTGTGCATTTTTCTTAGCTTTTCGAGCATTTTAATGATTTTGCTTTGATCCAGATGTCCACCGAGGAATCCTAGTTGATTTGCTCGAGGAGTTCGGCTCCTCTAGCCTTAGTGAACCTATCTCCTAAGGAGGCAAAGCTTTCTGAGTTGCCCCCTTCTTCCTTTACACTGGCAGTTATTGCCTATCAGCTTCGGCCTGACGATCTTTCGTTAGTAGGATTCGGTTTGGTATTCCCTCCGAATATGAGCTCAAACTTTCCAAACCTAACGATAGGGCCTGCTCTCTGCCTCCCAGCCAAACCTACCTGTATTTAGAGGCTCTTCAGGCTAGGCTTAGGTTATCCTTACCCCCTTTCATGGCCAACCTATTTAGATTTCTTAACATCTCTCTTGCTGCTATGGTGCCGAATTTCTTTAGGTTCATCATAGGATTTCTTTCCTTGTGTACCATGATAGGCATCCGACCTACCATTTCCTTATTTCGGACCTTCTTTATCTTCAAACGCCATCCAACTACTAAGGATTGGTGGTATGTGTCCCCTTAATTTGGTAGAAAGGGATTACTTAAGGGCACCCCCTCTTCCATCCATGGCTGGAAGAAGAAATTCTTCTTTGTCTCAAACCCATCCTTGAGGTTAGAACTTCCTCCATGGGGAGAGATAAGGGACTCAGTCCACCGAGCTCCAGGGCTGAAAAGCGAGGATCAAAGTTTGGCCAATATATTGAAGGATTTTAACATTCCGCCAATCTCCGACTTTTTGGATGAGTAGATCCTGTTTAACCTCGGCCTCAGTCCCCTAAATTCGATAGGTAGTCTTTTTTTTTGGTCGATTATGGGGTGTTCTTTGTCCAGACCTCGACTTTTCTTTGACCTTTCCTGACCTAGATTTTTGTTCTTTATAGAGATGACTCCTGAAGAGCCAGACCGTCTGACCAAGGAGCTTAAATCCCTCAAGAGAAAATGCGGCCCCATCGAGGATCTTCCAAAGAAGGCCCGCATTGGTGAGTCCAGCCATGCCATGCCCACCCCCGAGCCTTCTACCACCGTACCGTGCCCGACCCCATTCGAAGAGGTCGCTCCATCTGTTCTCCTCTAGTTGGAGGAAGCCACGGGAAAAAGGAAGAAAAGGGTTGTCAACAAAAAGTTTGGAAGGAGGGTCAGGAGCTTCGAAAGTGGGGGTCCCAACTAAGAACAAGCTTCTTTGGACAATCGAGAGGTCATCCAATCACTCATGAAGGGGAGTACTCTTCCCCACATTATGGTGAAGATGTCGTAGAAGGGTGACGTCGAGAGATTCGATGAGTCCTTCGTCGCCTACCTTGAGGTAGTCTTCTCTCTCACAGTCTTGGTCTGAGATCTTTTCCATTTTGGAAGTCAGGGCTCCCTAATTTTAACTTAGTTTTCTATCATAGCTCGAGCATTATCTTTTCGCCCACTCTGAGGTGGCTAGTTAGAGGTGGGCCAAAGCCTTGAAGACCCTCGAGGAAGCTCGTACGGAGGCCAAAAAGGCTCAGGCCAAAGTCGAGAGCATGAGGATGGCTTTGAAAATCCAATCCATCGAGGTCAAGCACCTTCGGGAAGAGTTGAGGGCAGAGCGTGAGGAGATGATGAACCTGAGGACTGCCTTGGCTCAGGAGGAGGAGGAAAAGAGGAAGGTGCAAGAAGGGGTTGGCACGACGGTGGAGCAAGCGGTCGAAAGCTTCAAGTCCTCTAGGGACATGGAGAACATTAAAATAGCTTCAAGGCCTTCATCGAGGGGTTCTAGGTCTGCCTAAGGAGGGTCACTGATATTTTCTCGAGATAGATTTGGACCCCTTGATGGAAGAGCCCGATGAGAGAGCCGATCCTTCATCCCTCGAGGTCACAGTTGTTTCGACCAACATCCCTTCTTCTTCAGCTGTGGGAGCTATCCCAAAAGCTCTCGAACCCATCGCTACAACGCCCGAGCCTGCCCATGGACCGAACGCGAATGAAGATACTCCGACCTCTCCTATGGCTAAGCTGCCCGAGGTCTAGATTCTCGAAGATCGTATAGCTTTCTTTTTATTATTATTTTTTTATGCTGATGTATTTAAAAATATTCAAGTAAATAAAAGATAAATTTTTTTCTAGCTTTACACTTTGTGTTGTTGTTTGCATGGTTTAGAATGCTCTTGATGACCAAGGTCATGGCACCCCTCTTCCAGTTGATGCGATCCTTTATCCCATGGGGTTTCGATTAGACCCCTAATTAGGATCTTGAAGAAGGAGATTCATCGCTTGAAGAAGAAGTGAAAAATCAAGGATGATCTCCAAGAATCGAGGAAGAATACTTCGGAGGTGACTGTCGAAGTTACCCACCTTAGAAACCTGCACAGGAAGGATTCCACCAGTTTCAGCATTCGAAAGGGCAGCTTCGAGAAAGAAATGGTCAAATTGAGAAGAAGCACCAACAACAAGTCTTGGGAGTTAATGGTAAAGATTAGCTCCCTTGAGATCGATCTTACGATGGTGAAGGAAAAAATTCAACTACTGGAGGAAACTTCATCATGGTCTACTGATAGGGCCCGATACGATTGAAACTAGTCCAAGAGGTTTTCCAAACTTCAAAAGTAGCTTCACGATGCCAAAGCCTGGCATAATGAGTACAAGCTAACTTGGTCGAAGAAGGTGATCAGGCTTGAGCATAAGCTCCAGACAGCTAATAGAGAGGTGAGCCATCTCCAGCAACGACTGGCTGATGGTCGGTGGCCTATCTCTAGTGGAGAGTCAGAGAAGATTGCCTCCTTGAAGAAGATCATCGGCAAGCTTTCAGAGGCTATCGAGGTGGAGAAAGCTGAAGTTCAGTGGTTGAAGCTCCAACTGATCTGTGAGCATCAAGCCATCCAGGATGCGGAGGTCGAGGTCGAGGTCCTAAGGAGGCAGGGGTGGGAGCTCAAGGGCCAGTTCGGACATATCAATAGAGTGTACATAGATAATTTGTATAAAAAGAAAGAACTTGAAGAGAAAATTGTTAGGTTAAAGCAGGCCTTGGTGATGGCCGGCGTCGATGATCCGAAGCCTGAGGAGTTCAGTCCATCTTAAGGCTTTGCCTCCTTTTATATATACATATATATATATATATATATATTGTAATCGATCTTGTCGATCCCTACCGCAATGGCTTTCTTGTAATATGTAGTCAGTTTGGCCGACCTTCTTCCTACTTGTAATAAATTTAAACTTATAATAAAATAATATCTTATCCGTAGCTGCCTCATATGAATACAATGCTCGCCTTCGACCCTTCTCTCTTTTCTTTTGTAATTGGTCTTACCGATCCCTACCGCATTGGCTTTCTTGTAATATATAGTCAGTTTGACTGACCTCCACCCTACTTGTAATAAATTTAAACTTATAATAAAATAATATCTTGTCCGTCATTGCCTTATGTGAATGCAATGCTCGTCTTTGATCCTTCTCTCTCTCTTTTTTTTTACTCTTATTAGGATGAGGTTCTCCTCCAGTTCCTAATGAGGCCGTAAGGGCGTATTAGGATTGATGTCAGGGCCTCTCCTCTCATCTCGTCTAAAGTGAACGAGGCCTTTGATTTTACTCAAGTTAAAATGAGGTTCTCCTCCTATTCCTAATGGGCTATAGGAGCACATTAGGGCCATTGTCAGGGCCTCTCTTCTCATCTCGTCTAACACGAACGAGATCTTCGACTTTGCTCATGTTAGGATGAGGTTCTTCTCCTATTCCTAATAGGCTATAGGGGCACATTAGGGCCATTATCAAGGCCTCTCCCCTCATCTCATCTAAAATGAACGAGGCCTTCGACTTTGCTCATGTTAGGATGAGATTCTCCTCCTATTCCTAATAGGCTATAGAGGCACATTAGGACTGTTGTCAGGACCTCTTCCCTCATCTCATCTAAAATGAATGAGGTCTTCAATTTTGCTTATGTTAGGATGAGGTTCTCCTCCTATTTCTAATGGGCTGTAGAGGCATATTAGGATCGTTGTCAGGGTCTCTCCCCTCATCTCGTCTAAAATGAATGAGGCCTTCGACTTTGCTCATATTAGGATGAGGTTCTCCTCCTATTCCTAACAGACTGTAGGGACACATTAGGATCGTTGTCAGGGCCTCTTTCCTCATCTCATCTAAAATAAGTGAGACCTTCGACTTTGCTCACGTTAGAATAAGGTTCTCCTCCTATTCCTAACATGATCATATTTATCGTGAGATTAAGTTTGGAGGGTAGTTCCCCTTTATTACCAATATATAACAAAAATTAGGATATTGAAGTAGGAGAATTTCATTGCAATCAAATCATCGGTAAATATTCATAGATTTTTCAAATTCCATGGTCGAGGTAGGTCTGCCCCTCCGAGTCCCTTCAAGTAGTATGTCCCAGGTCGGATAACTTTTATGACCTCGTAGGATTCTTCTCAATTTGGGACAAGCTTTTCCTGATTCTGAGATTGAGAGATGGTGACTCGCCGAAGCACTAAATCCTCCACTCTGAATATTTTACCTCTGACTCTAGAGTTATAGTATTGGGCCATCCTTCACTTTTAAGCTACCATCCAAACTTGGGATTCCTCTCTTTTTTCTTCTAGTAGGTCGAGATTGGCTCTGAGATCTTGTGGGTTATGCTGCTCATTGAAAGCCACTATCCATGCCAATGAAAGCTTAAATTCTATCGAAATGACTGTCTCTATTCCAAAAGCTAAGGTGAACGATGTTTCTCTAGTTGGCAGTCTTTGGATAGTACGGTATGCCCATAGAATATGATAAAGTTCATCCGCCCAGGCCCCTCTTGCTTTTTTAAGTCTTGTCTTGATGCCTTACAGTAGGATTCGATTGGTCACTTCAGCTTCTCCATTTGCCTATGAGTGAGCTACCGACATAAAGTGGTGGAAGATATTTAGACCTTCATAGAACTCGACGAACCTTGCCCCAGCGAATTGTCAGCCATTATCTATTATGATAGTTTGGGACAGTCCAAATCTGCAGATGACCAACTTTTAGATGAAGTCCTACACCTTAACTTTGGTAATCTTTGCCGATGGTTTGGCCTCGATCCATTTAGTGAAATAGTCGATGGTGACTAGGAGAAACTTTCATTGTCTAGATGTCATTGAGAAGAATCCAAGAATATCCATTCTCCACTGCACAAACGATCAAGGAGCACTCAACGGGGCAAGCTCAACGGTTGGTTGCCTTTGGACATTTGTGTTCCTTTGGTAGTGGTCACATCTCCTAACGTAATCAACACAATCATCATGCATAGTCGGCCAGTAATATCCTTATCGAAGTAGCTTATGAGATAGAGATCTGGCACCCAGATGGCTCCCATAAATTACCTCGTGTACTTTCCACAGTGCAAAATTGGCCTTAGAGGGTCGAAGGCACCTCAATAATGATAGGAAATACGACCTTTTATATAGCTTATTCTCATAAAGAACATATTGGAAGGCTTGGTTTCTCAACTTCTGAGCCTCTTTCAGGCCACGAGGAAGAATTTTGTCCTTAAGATAAGCGGTCAGTGGGTCAATCCAACAGGGCTCCTAGCCAACCTGCATGACGGGCTACGGTTCCTCTATGCATGGGCATTTCAATGTCTTATAATAAACTTCTTTTGGAAGCTCGTTAGGAGCTAGGGTGGCTAGCTTGGAAAGAAGGTCGGCCCTAGCTTTTTTCGCTCTCGAGATTTATCAAATACTGAAGCTGCCGAAGGCTGGGGTCAATCTCTTCACCTTCTTAAGATATTTTACCATGCTCTCTTCTCGGGCTTCATAACTACCGCTAACCTACCCCATGATTAGTTGGGAGTCACTGCAAACCTGAAGCCGATCAGCTCTTGATTCTTTGGCTATCCTGAGCCCAACTATTAGGGCCTCATATTTTACCCCATTATTTATCGTCGAAAATTCAAAATGCAGTGCGTACTCCATGATGATCCCTTTTGGATTGATTAGGATCAGCCCAGCACCTACTCCAAAAGCATTGGAGCCATCGACATGCAGGGCCCAAAAATTTTTAGGAAAGTCTATTCTTTCTTTAGAGGAGTTCGGGTGCAACCATGGAATATTGGTTTCATTTTGAAGCTCGACATCGTCTGGGATGGTACATTCAACTATGAAGTCGGCCAGTGCCTGAGCCTTGATTACTGGTCGAGGTTGATAGTTGATGTCGAACTCTGTTAATTCAATGGCCCATTTTGTAATTCTTTCGAAAGCATCCATTTGATGAAGGATCGCTCTGATCGGCTAGTCAGTGACGAGTATTATAGCATATCCCTGAAAGTAAGGCCGAAGTCTTCTTACTGCAATCAGAAGAGCATGAGTCAATTTTTTCAACTTTGTATACCTGATCTCAGTATCCCTTAGGATCCAACTTATGTAGTAGATTGATCGCTGCACTTTTGCCTCTTCTTTGACCAGGACTGTCGCTAGCATTGTAGGAAGACTATGAGATAGAGAAATAGCTTCTCTCTGGATTCGGGTTTGGCTAGTAAGGGGGCAACCCAAGGTAGTTCTTGAGCTCATCGAATGCCTTTTGACATTCCTAACTCTAGTGAAAATCTTTTGACTTCTTGAGAATTTGGAAGAAGGGCATACAACGTTCGGCCGACCTCGAGATAAAATGATTCAACGATGCCACCTTTTTGATCAGATGCGGAACTTTTTTGATGGACTTTGAAGCAGTCATCTCTTGGATAGCTCGAATCTTCTCTAGGTTGGCCTCAATCTCTCATCTCAAGATCATGAACCTCAAAAATTTTTCTGAGGCAACCCCAAAGGCGCACTTGGTTGGATTCAACTTCATCTTGTATTTTCTGAGCACATCGAAAGCCTCTTCAAGATTGGCAACATGATTGATAGACATTTAATTTTTTATCAGCATGTCATTGACATAAACCTCCATATTACGGCCGATCTGCTTTTTGAAGATTTTATTGACCAAGTGCTGATAAGTCATACCTATATTCTTAAGCTCGAAGGGCAAGACCCTGTAATAGTAAAGACCATAGTTAGTAATAAAAGCAGTCTTCTCCTCATCCTCCGATGCCATCTGAATTTGGTTGTAGCCAGAGAAGGTGTTCATGAAGGTGAGGAGCTCATAGCTTGAAGTCGCATCCACCAGTTGGTCAATTTTGGGCAAAAGATAGCTGTCTTTTGGATAAATTTTGTTCAACTTTTTAAAATCGATGAACATTCTCCACTTGTCGTTGGCTTTCTTGACCAGGACCACGTTAGAGATCTAAGTTGGATAGGTGACTTTTTGAATAAATCTAGCATTGAAAAGCTTGTTGACTTCTTCTGCTATTGTCTTCTGCCTTTCTGGTGCATGGCTCCGAACTCTTTCTTTCACTGATCGATGTTTGGGATCAACGGTGAGCTGATGTTCCATAACCTCGACGTCAATCCTAGGTATATCCATCGGAACCCAAGCAAAGACATCGGCATTCCTTTGTGAAAAGGTGATGAGCTGCTCCCGAACTTCATCTTCTAGATTGGAGCCAATTTGCACCATATGCTCCGCATTTCCATCATTTAGGGGGATGGTCATAAGATCTTTTATGGGCTCGTCCCGTTCTTCGGTAAGGTCATCACAGACATTAAACTCGTCAACTGGGCAGGGGTCAAGTCAAGTGTCATTTTGTAAGGCGATGGAGTAGTAGTGTCAGGCTAATACTTGATTGCCTCTGATTTCATCTATTCCATTGTTAGTTGAAAATTTTATCTTCAGATAATAGGTCGACACCATGACTCATAGTGCATTTAGACAAGGTCGATCGAGGATTGCATTGTAAGCAGAGGAGATTCTTACCATCAAAAAGTCGACCCACGCCTTGGCCTACTTTGGATATTGTTCTGTAGTCATGGCTAGAGTTATCATTTCCTCCACTGGCACAGCATCGTCAGTGAAGCCGACCAATGAGGAGCTCATGGATCCCAGGCAATTATTGAGTATAGACATTTTAAAGAAAGCATCATAATACAAAATGTCAGCAAAACTTTCATTATCTATCAAAATGTGGCATACATCATAATTAGTAATATTTAAAGAGATTACAACTGCATCATTGTGCGAAAATTGGACTCCTCGAACATCCTTGTTGGTAAAAGTGATGGGCTCCTTAGTCCTCTACCTCTTCTCAAGCTCTGTCAATCCGTTAGCCTCCCTATGCCAAAGTCCTCTAGAGATGGCATTAATGATGCCGATCGGGGGTCGATCTTCTCGCTGCCCCTCACCCCTTGGTGGTTCTGGTGATAGGAGTGCTCTCGGTCGATCCTCTCATCCTTTCAACCGACGTCGTAGGAGCCGACCAAGCCTACTGCACCTGATGAGCTCCTCGATCTCGTCTTAGAGCTAGATGCACTCTTCTGTATCATGACCGTGATCACGATGGTAGAGGCAGAACTTACTAGAATTATGCTTGTCGGGATAAGTGTGCATCCTTTCTGATCTTGATAGTTGCTCCCTAATCTCCATCAGTAATTGAGTTTTTGGAGCATTAAGAGGGGCATAGTTATGGAATCTTCTGAAGGGAGAGCTCCATCGTACCCTTCTATTCGAGCTTCTTTGCCTCTAGACCTGGGTAGGAGTTCAGGCCCGCTTACACTCTAGAGGAATTCAGGAGCATGGTCAAGCTCTACTCGATTTCTCTTTAGCCATGGGCACATTCGGTTCGTCCGCCTACTGCTCCTAGGTAGCTTCATTATCTCTGGCCTTAAAGGCTTCTTCAGCTCGGGCATAACCTTTAGTCCGAGCCAACATATTGGCAAAGTTTCTGGGATACTTTTTCTCTAGGAAGAATAGCAAATCATTCTTCTAAAGATCACCCTTGAGTGCAGTCATTGCAACAGACTGGTCTAGATTTTGGACCTCCAATGCAGTAGTATTAAATTGAGTGACATAAGTTTGGATAGATTTTTTCTTCTTCTGCTTGATATTCATCAAAAAATCCAAATCTCGATGGGGACGTCGACTGCTAACGAAATGAGCCATAAACTAATGGCTCATTTGATCGAAGAAAAAGATGGTATCCGACTTAAGGATCGAATATCAGTTCCTGATGGCTCCCTTAAGGGTGGATAAGAAAGTCCAGCATAAAATAGCATCTGATGCATCATGGAGTAGTATCATTATCTAAAAGACCTTTAGATGGTTGACTAGATCGGTGGTCCCATCGTAACTCTCAAACTGAGAAAGCTTGAAGTTCGATGGAATTAGTTTCTGCATAATCTTCTAAGAAAAAGGAGGATCGATGCAAATATCATTACCATGGGAGGAGGAAGCATGACGGAGTTCTTCGATTCATCGGCTCATTTTCTGGAGCCTTTGATCTAAAAGATCTTCACGATCGTTGATCTTCAGAATTTTCTGATGAAATAGGGGCAAACCTCCCTCCGGGGTCAAGTCATGGTCTGAGCGAGGGCTCTCTACCCTCTACTTTTCTTTTCCATGGATCGTCGACCGACTGACCCAAGTCGGCCACCCCCAGATCAAGTTCTCTAGCTCTTGAAAAATTTGCTCCGATCGAGAAGGCATTAGAGATGACTGTTGCTGCCATATGGTCTATACTGCTTCAGTGAGACCGTAGACCTACTAGACGAGCAGGTCGAACTGCACCGTGTCCACCATCGCAAGCGGTGGGGCTTGAGATGTAGGAGATAAAATAGGGATGAAAAGATCTGGATGAGATCTGGCCATGGAGGTGGTTGACCATCGGGTTGAAGCCTTTCTACGGGGCATCCTCAAGAGGTCGAGCGAAAAAATAGGACTCTAACTGGGATGAAGAGGGATCTCTGCCATATATTCCTTCAAGAACAAGAAAACCTCAATAACTTGAGGGGCCCTTCTTCTAGCGCCAATTCTGTTGGCACAAAATCTGGCCATCACCAGAGTTGAAGCTAGATTTGGAGAGGACGAGGTCACCATCAGGACCTATAAAATAAGTCTCATCTAGAGTCTAGGATGGTGGCTCCGGCATGACCCTCCGATGATCAAGTCAGCTCTTTCGACCCATAGAAATAGAATACGTAGAGAGATTCTAGCAGAGTTTTTAGGAAGGGAAGAAGATCTTCTGAAAGAAAGCATATCTAGAGAGTCTCTTATATAGACAAAGCTTGTAACAAACTGATAGGGGCAGTCATAACCATCCAATAGTGGACCATTCAGGGCTACGTGGAGTTTGTTATGGAGGATAGTGTCGGTTGTCATGATGTGCAAGCCCATCGAGATCCAACAGTCGAAGCTCGGATGGAAAAGATTGATGATTCTTTTAGCTATATCAAAGACCAGTGCCGAGGTCCTTTGGAGCTATTGGATGGAGTTCGGAGAGAGTTTAGCTATTTGGAGGAGTCCGTCTAAAAGAGAAATCTAGGAGGAGTTTGATTATAGGAGGAGTCCGATTGGGGGAGGAGTCTGACTAAAGGAGAAGTTCGAGAGAAGTTCAATAGCTAGAGGAGTCCAATTGAAGGAAAAGTCTAGAAGGAGTTCGACCATTGGAGGAGTCCGAAAAAAGTTCAACTATTGGAGGAGTCTGGCTGAAGAAAAAGTTTGGGAGGAGTTTAACTGCTGGAGGAGTCCGACTGAAGGAGAAGTCTGGAAGGAGTTCGATCATTGGAGGAGTCTGACTGAAGGAGAAGCCCAAAAGGAGTTCAACTATTGGAGGAGTCTGGCTAAAAAAAAAGTTCAAAAAGAGTTCAACTACTGGAGGAGTCCGACTAAAGGAGAAGTCCAAAAGGAGATCAACTGTTGGAGGAGTCCGAGGTTTAACCATGGAGGCTGCTGCCGAATGGGATCCTTTCGAGATCAAGCATCCAGCCGAACTTCGATAGGAGTGGATTTATCTCTAACACTTTTCATTCTTAATATGATTAATAATATTATCCACTGTGTATTTATCAAAAAAAGTTTTTAAAAATAGAGCTAGAAATCCTACACGCTCCCTTCAATACATAGGCTAAATATGCCTCACATCCTTTGGTTACGGCCTTCCTTGCAGTTATAGTTGAGATGATGCTTAAAGAAGAATTAAACTACTTGGGTTCTACATTGAGAGCTTTGCATTGAAAGAAAAACTTCTGCTCATCCAAAATTTGGATCACCACTCTTTTTCCAAAACAATCAATATGGGCACGATGTGAAGATAACTAGTTCATCCCAAGAATAATGTCAAAATCATTTATATTTAATTGAACCAAACCTAGTACTAATTTCCATTTTTCTATTTGGATTATGGAATTCTTAAAAATAATATTAGCAATAGTAATTCTCTTAAGAGGTGTGCTAATATACAATGGCTCATTCAATTCTTCAAGTGTGCAGTTTAGAGAAGCAGCAAACATGAAAGATATAAAATAGTGAGAAGAACCATAATTGAATAGTACATGAGCATCTATGGAGTAGACTAGAATGGTATCTATCACAACTTGATCACTTGCATTGGCCTCCTACTGGGTCAAAGTGAACACTCAAGCATTCCTCTTTATCCTTGATCAGCTAGTCTAGTAGGCTTTGAGTCATCCTTTCTCTTATTTGGACAATCATGGGGCATATATCCTTTCTCGCCAAATAATAAGCATGCTCCTATCTTCTTAAGATCAAGCCTGTTATGATTTTTGCCGCAGTATGAAAATGATGTAGATTTCTTCTTCTTGTCAGAGTTATTATTTTTGAAATTTTTCTACTAATCTTGGTTCCTACTGATCTTGGCCTCTTTTTATCATCCCTCTCTTGTTCCAATCTTTTTAACTCTAACTCTACCTTTAAAGCTCCTTCTAATATGTCCTTGTAGTCATCGAAAAGATGAAAAGACAAATGAGATCAAATTTCATACCTTAGATCTTGTTCAAATTTGTTAGCATTGCCCCTTTCGAACTCCATAAGTTAGGGTAGAAGCAGCCTAACTCATTAAATTTGTTTGTATATTCCAATACTGTCATATCAACTTTTTGCTTCAAAGACAAGAACTCATTCTCTTTTATCAATCGCATTATCCCGAGGAAGTATTGATCATAACATATCCTTTTAAACTCTTCTCAAGTTAACTAGTCGTCAGTATTTCCATACACGGTCTTTATTGTAGTCTACCAAAACTCTAAATTTTCTTTCACCATACGTACTACTAACCTGACCTTCACATTCTTAGGATACTGCAAAGCATCGAATATCTTCTCCATTCCTTGAATCCAAGTTTCTATGACCAAACGGTCAGGTCCACCTTAAATAGTAGTGGGTTGAGCCTTCTGAACTTTTTATAGTATAACTCCATAGATGATGCAGGTTGAGGAGTGGCTTATGTCTATTGCTATTATTGAATAAGCTAGGCCACCACTTGGCATACTCTAGTAATATCTACCTGAGTGGCCAGTGCATTAGGTGTAACATACGGATCCAACAAGCAATTATTTAAGAAATTAGCATTTGTATTTAGCATGTATCGAGTGTTTGGCACAATATTTTATCTATAGTCTGATTGAGCCTTTAAGTATAAATTTGATAATAGCAATAAAGTATAAGGTTGATGGTTAAATCAAAAGGGAAAATGAGTTAGGAGTTTATCAATAATTAAGTTATTGAAGTTAAATCTTGATGATTATTGAAGTTTAAATTTGTGTGGCAAAAAGAGGCAATGGATGAGTGAGGGTGTTAAATCTTCCAATTCTAGAAGTTAGATTGATAATGGTGACATTAAAGTTAAATTTTGATATTTATTGGGCATCAAATGAGTGATATTTTAAAGGATATTTAGAGAAATATTTGTGTGTGACAAGTGGACAGCAAGTATTTGGGATGAAAAGTTAATTTCTAAAAATCAGGGGTTCGAGCTGACCTAATTTAAAATTGAGCTAACCCAAGTTTAAGGCTATAGAAATTAGTATTCTAACTTTTTGAGAGAGCCAGCCCGATTCCTAAGAGAGTTGGCTCAACTGACAATCGAGCCGACCTGAGTTGGAATCAAGCCAGCTTGGCCAGCGGAAATAGAAAAATGGTACTGGCTGTGAGGCTTTAAAAGTTGGTTTTTAAATAAATTTTTTGGATAGTAAGTCACTAAGTTGATAGCTGGCTTCCTTGGAGTGTGCCACATAGTTAGAAGAGGGAGAGAGAGAGAGAGGTGTGTTGGCCTGCTTTATGGAGTGACATCTAGCAAGTTTCTTATTTAGTTTATTCATTTCCAAAATAAAAGCCACCAGTTCTCTTTTCTTCTGTTTTGGATTTTGTAGGTTAGAACAACTAGAAGAGAGAGGGAGAGGGTTAGAGAAAGAAGAGTTCTTAGTTAAAAATTCATAGGATTCAGTGGGAAAAGAGATGATTTGGTGATAAAATGATTTGGAGGGAGAAAGGTTGTTGGCGGTAGGAAAGGAAGCAATTGATTCTTATGGTGCAGCAAGGTTTTGTCCACTTGAGGTAAGAAATGTAGTTTTTAAGTTAGATTTAATTTGAAGCATGATTTAGTTTCATCAAGTTGAGGTTTCAGTAAAAATAATTTAAAGGATCTTGAGATTGAATTGAAAAAGAAAAGGGTACTTAAAAGTCGAAAAGGAAGTGGACTATTTTTCATTCTCAAAATATTTCTTAGTCATGTTAGCAAATAAGTGAACAATCATGTTTAGCTAAACTTAAAAACGATTATAAATAGAAGTTTTAGGTGAATTGTTGGAAATCCTTAAGTTTATATTGAGGTTTAGTTAACCCTAAGTTAAAGCAAAGCAAGCAAAAAAGAAAGGTATATTTTATTTTTAGATATAGTGAAGTATGATATTGATATATACATGTGTACTCATTTGATAGAGAAGGAAGAGAGTTAAAGAGGGTGATTTGAATGATTTGAGCACCAAAATAAGAAAGATAGCATAGTAGCTAGCTTGAGCTAAAGTGAGTGGGTTTTCTATCTAACTTTGGTAGTTTTCACTATGGTATTGTTATGAAAGAGATAAATTATAGAAAGCAAATTACGTTATGTTGTTCTCAGCTTATATATGTATTTAGTTTGAATGACATGGCATTATGTTTTGGAATATATTAAAACAGCTCATTGATATTTGAGTTTTATCGAACATGCATGTTTTCAGTAGGCCACCCATAGGAGTGATCAACCTTTTGGATGTGCCACAGTATCAATAGCAGTTACGCCTAGTGGGGGTAGAGTATCAGCAGTTTTATTATGCCTAGTGGGATGCAGTTTTGTGATAGCCAGTGGAGCCTAGTTTATGAGATAGTGAAAATCAACCAGCACCTCCTTGCAAAAATATTATGCTCGTGGGGGCTCAGCAGTATCAGATGCTCCATTTTGACTACCATGATAAGGGTGCACTATGGGACAGTCGACGATAGTTGAGAAGTTTTCAATACCATAGTTTTGAAAAAAAAAAGAAAAAAGAAATATCTTTACATGACTTTGTGCATATTTGGCATATGACAGTTTTATTTAAAAAGTATGATACTATTATGAAATATATATATATATATATATATATATGATTATAAGTATTTCAGTTATACTTCTGTATTTTTCCCACTATTAGATGGCTTATTCATTCACTGGGACTTCCAGGTCTCACCCCTCACCTTCGTTCTATTTCAAGATTGGAGCAATAGATGTTGCTTGTAAGAAGAAGATATTTAGAGATGTTTATGTATATGAGCTGAGTGTGATAATTTGTAAAAGGAGTATCATTTTGGTGATGTATTCATATTTGATATTCAAATAGGGTGTGGTGTATTTGTAGAGATTGTTAAGTATATTTTGTTTATAAATTATATGTTCAAAGTGTGATTGTTGGAATAATTGATCAAGGTAATTGTTTGAGCAGATTTAAATGAAATTGCAGTTTAACTATAGCTTAGAATTCTCCTTAGTTCTTATTTAAGGATAAAGTATAGCTCCTTACTCTTAGATAAGGGTGGGATGTGGCACCATCATCTAGTTTAGTTAGGAGTGGAGTGTTACATAGTTGGTATCAGAGCAAGGTTAGTAGGTAGTACTTAGTTGGTATCAGAGCATGGTTTAATTGATCATATGAGCTGAGTAAAGGTTAATGATCAATAAAGATGGGCTAAGGTTTATAATCAGTAGGCTGGAGAAATGGTTTATGATTAATGGATATGAGTAAAGAATTATGATTAGTGAGGATGAGTTTACGTGTATCATAATCAATTCACTTGGATTGTTTAGTAAGTAATATAGAGGGAGTTGAATGGTTTTGGAATATTCTTACTGATTGATGAATTAACTCAATCTCTTCTAAAGGTTCTTTTTAGTAGCATTTATTTGTAAGTTATATTTCAATTTGGGATGTTATATTATGCGAGTAAAACCAAATGTGAAGCGAGAAGGATGATGGGAGACATACAAGTTACCCTTAATGTGAAATCAGATATGATTTAATTTTATCCCACATGAGTTTATGCATGTTGATGATTTAAATATTTTAATTTGAATCTATATAAGTGCTAGCTTAGGTTGGGTCAATGGATCATAATAGTGCAGTGGAAGAGTGATGGAATTATATTTGTAAAGTAATGGAAATAATTGAAATATATAAGAGATTGTTAAATCCAAGTAGATAAGCATGAGTTGATGGAAAATTTGATTTTCCTAAATATGTATAAGTTTTTCCAGATGATAGAACGATATGCATTATTCACCATTGGTAGCTAATAAATCATGCAGAAAAGGATATGAAGTATATTTTAGCACGTGTTATTTTAGTTTTGTTAGCTAGTGGATCACTCAAAAAAAAAGAATATGAAGCATATTTTAATGTGCATAGTTAATATAGAAGTGGATAAGTTGAATTTAGTAGTTATTCCCATAGTTTGTGGGTTTCAAGATGTTTTTCTAGAGGAAGTTTCAGAGAAAAGAGAAGATAAAATGAAAAGCAATGATCTCATCTATTTCAAATTTGAGGTAGATGAATTTCTAAGATGAAATTCTTTTAAGGAGAAAATGTAACATTCAGATCCAATAAGTAGTAATTTAAGAAATTAGCATTTGTATTTAGCATGTATCGAGTGTTTGACATTATATTTTATCTAGTGTGACTGAGCCTTTAAGTATAAATTTAATAATAGCAATAAAGCATAAGGTTGATGGTTAAATCAGAAGAGAAAATGAGTTAGGAGTTAATCAATAATTAAGTTATTGAAGTTAAATCTGGATGATTGTTGAGGTTTAAATTTGTGTGGCAAAAAGAGGAAATGGATGAGTGAGTGTATTGAATCTTCCAATTTTAGAAGTTAGATTGATAATGGTGGTATTAAAGTTAAATTTTGATATTTATTGGGCATCAAATAAGTGATATTTTAAAAGATATTTAGAGGAATATTTGTGTGTCAAGTGGATAGCAAGTATTTAGGATGAAAAGTAAATTTTTGAAACCCAAGTGTTCGACCAGACCCGATTTAAAATCAAGCTGACCTAAATTTAAGGCTACAGAAATTAGTGTTCTATCTTCTTGAGAGATCCAACCTGATTTCTGAGAGAGCTAGCTCAGCTGACAATTGAGCTGACCCGAGTTGGAATTGAGCCAGCTCGACCAGTGAGAACAGAAAAGTGGTGCTAGCTGGAGGCTTTGAAAGTTCATTTTTAAATGAATTTTTTGGAAAGTAACTTGATAGTTGGCTTTCTTGAAGTGTGCCACATAGTTAGAAGAGTTAGAGAGAGGTTTGTTGGCCTTCTTTATGGAGTGACACCTAGCAAGTTTCTTATTTAGTTTATTCATTTCCAAAATAAAAGCCACCGGTTCTCTTTTCTTCTATATTGGATTTTCTTGGTTAGAACAACCAGAAGAGAAAGGGAGAGGGTTAGAGAAGGAAGAGTTCTTAGTTAAAAATTCATAGGATTCAGTGGGAAAAGAGATGATCTGGAGATAAAATGGTTTAGAGAAAAAAAAAGGTTGTTGGCGGTGAGAAAAGGAAGCTGTTGGTTCTTGTGGTGCAGCAAGGTTTTGGCCACTTAAAGTAAGAAATTTAGTTTTTAAGTTAGATTTAATTCGGAGCATGATTTAGTTTCATCAAGTCGAGGTTTTAGTAAAAATAATTTAAAGGATCTTGAGATTGAATTGAAGAAGGAAATGGTACTTAAAAGTGGAAAAGGAAATGGATTGTTTTTCATTCTCAAAATATTTCTTAGTCATGTTAGCAAATAAGTGAATAACCGTGATTAGCTAAACTTAGAAAAGATTATAAATAGAAGTTTCAGATGAATGGTTGGAAATTCTTAAGTTTATATTGAGGTTTAGCTAACCCTAAGTTAAAGCAAAGCAAGCATAAAAGCAAGGTATATTTTATTTTCAGATATAGTGAAGTATGATATTGATATATGTATATGTACTCATTTGATAGAGAAGGAAGAGAGCTCAAGAGGGTGTTTTGAATGATTTGAGTACCAAGATAAAAAACATAACACAGTAGCAAGCTTGAGATGAGCTGAGTGGATTTTTTATCTAACTTTGGTATTTTTCACTATGGTATTGTTATGAAAGAGATAAATTATAGAAAACAAATTATTTTCTATTGTTCTCAACTTATATATGTATTTAGTTTGAATAGCATGGCATTATGTTTTGGAATATATTAAAACAACTCATTAATATTTGAGTTTTATCAAATATGCATGTTTTCAATGGGCCACCCATAGGAGTGATCAACCTTTTGGATGTGTCACAGTATTAACAGCAGTTATGCCTAATGGGGGCAGAGTATCAGCAGTTTTATTATGTCCAGCGGGGTGTAGTTTTATTATGGCCAATGGGGCCTAGTTTATGAGATAATAAAAATCAACCAGCACCTTCTTATGAAAATGTTATGCCCATGGAGGCTCAATAGTATTGATGCTCCATTTTGACTACCATGGTAGGGGTGCGTTGTGGGATAGTTGACGGTAGCCGAGCAGTTTTCAGTACCATAGTTTTGAAAAGAAATATATATCTTTACATGACTTTGTGCATGTTTGGCATATGAAAGTTTTATTTAAAAAGCATGTTACTATTATAATATATATATATATGATTATGAGCATTTTAGTTATACTTCTCTATTTTTTCTACTGTTAGATGGCTTATTCACTCACTGGGACTCCCAGGTCCCACCCCTCACCTTTGTTCTATTTCAGGATTGGAGCATTAGATGTTGCTCGTAAGAAGAAGGTATTTGGAGATGTTTATGTGTATGAGTTGAGTGTGATAATTTGTAAAAGGAATATCATTTTGGTGATGTATTCATATTTGATATCAGAGTAGGGTGTGGTGTATTTGTAGAGATTGTTAAGTATATTTTGTTTATAAATTCTATGTTCAGAGTATGATTGTTGGAATAACTGATCAAGATAATTGTTTGAGTAGTTTTAATAAAATTATAGTTCAACTATAGCTTAAAATTTTTCTTATCTCTTATTTAATGATAAAGTATAGCTCTTTACTCTTAGATAAAGATGGGGTGTGTCACCATCACCGAGTTTAGTTAGGGGTGGGGTGTTTCATTAGGAGCCTGCTCAACTGGCTGGTTGGCCTCTCTTTGCAAAGCCATTCTTGCTCTTCTGCTTCTAGTAACCATGTTCACCAAGGTTTCATTCTCCCTACTACTCATCATTTTCTATTCTTAATTTTAGCATTATTTAACTTCTATAGCTGGGTAACAAAAAAAATTCAAAAATTTATCTATTCCTGCTCAATTAAGTCAGATCTAACTAAACATGACCTAACTACCGACTTTTATTTCTATCCATGATCAAACCTATTACTCTGATATCATAAAATGTTATGCCTTAAATCCAGGACATAACATGGCCATGTTATCAAGGGGTGCAACCCAAGATAACACGAAGCCAACATTCATTTTCTTAAATTAGATAATAGATGCATCATAAATAAAAGTAATAAAAATATTCAATTTTATCATTAATTAAATAATTAAACCAAGATTAGCTCAAAGCATCTAAATCCAAAATCAAATATCAAACCATATCTCAAAATTTATCAATTTTTGACTACAAGATCATAATCATCCAATAATTCTCAAGCTTGCTAGCGTGGACCCTCAAACTTGAATCATCTATCGATCCTAGCCTTATTCATCTGGACATAAAAAAATAATAAAAAGATATGAGCTATACTAGCTCGTAAGTAAAACCTAAGCTTTTCTATCAAATGAAACATAAGTTTTTTTTATGATAATGCAATATTTAAAAAATAATAGATATTATAAAATAAAATATTTCATAGAGCATATTATAAAATAAGTCATAAAGATAATCAAGCATGCATAAATCATAAAATTTTGTAAATATGATTCATAAATTATTCTTATCAGGTATTCATATCATGTTTTAAAATATTACTCATAAACTTTGTACCCTTGATGGGGTCATGTTTCTTAATCGACAGAATTCTTGTTTTGTATGCCAACTTTGTATCTATTAGTGGGACCATTTTTTTGAGGATGCCAGCTCTGAGTGTCGATCTTTTCATAGAGATTTGTTCATAGCTATATGAGAGCCTTTGAAATCTTTATATCTTTTTCTTAAAACATACATATATAGGTAGAAAAATAATAAAATGCATACTTCAGAAACATGCTATTTTTATAAAATATATTTGTGGAATCAATGGTCATAATAAAATATATTCTTTCATATCTCATATGCTAATCTTATTTTGTAAAAAAATATAATTTCATCAATAATAATTTATTTACATAAAAAATATAATAATTTAAAATAAATAAAGAGTGTAAGATCCACTTATCTTAGCCGTCCTAAATCTTTAGACTTCACTAGATGAATTAGATAATCCTATTTAAAATATTAAAAAGATGATCAATTTCTATTCGATGAATTCTATAGAATTAAATCATAAGAAAAAAAGACTATTGACCAAATGTCGGTCGGACATTGAGGTGGTTCAAGGTCTTCTAATCGAGGGTTAGATTTAAGTGACTCAGTCAAGGAATCGTAAAGCATAATTGGATTAAGGTCAAGATCGATCAATAAGATTCATCAATAGTAGGTTTTTAAGATACTTGATCTAGCTGGATAAGGTTGATGTATAGCATAGATATCAAAGCAATTTTGGATCATCTTATTGGATTCAACATGGATCCCAACAAGAGGAAGACGTGGCTTAATATACTACAAAAAAATTGACCATTAGCGATGGCTAAATGCCATCGCTAATAAGGACTTTGCCATCGCTAATGCTATTAGTGACAGCAAATCATTGATAAAAGTCCATTGCATAAACCCTTATCGCTAGTTACCGTTATTAGCAACAACAAAACTCTCATTGCTAATAAATTAATTAGTGATGATATAAGCAACGAGGGATGCCATCACTAATATTTTTTTATTTTATTTTTATAATTAAAATTTTAAAATACTATTAGTGATGGCATATCCTATCGTTAATTTTATTTTTAATATTTTTATTTTATTTTTTTAATTTTAATTTTAAAAAATTATTAGCGATAATATTTTTCATCTCTAATGTCATCACTAATATTTTTTTATTTTATTTTTAAGTTTAAATTTAAAAAATTATTAGTGATGATAGGTGCCATCGCTAATAGTTTTTTTATTTTTTTAAAATTTATAATTAAATTTTTTAGTGGCATATAAAAAGGATCGACCTAGAGGATGATCCCTTTTCTAGAGGACGATCCATAGGTCGATTCCTGCTATCCTGCCAGCCAAAAAAAAAATGAGATGTTTCTATTCTACCATAGGAGATGACCCATGGATCGACCTCTGTGCTGGGGGATGACTCATAGGTCGACCTCTATGATAGAAATTTTCATAATGGCTATTTTTTTGATCTATTTTTAACATATTAAATACCCAATAAATACTCTCCAATATCTCTAAATGGCTACTACTCATTCTCCAACATTGATTAAAGGTATAAAACATTCAAAAGAAAAAAAAAACTTAAAAGAAATTAAGGTAAAAAAGATTGAAAAGATTTTTCAGCTGCAAGTCAAAGAAACCTTCATTTGAACCTTCACCATCTCTTAAAAGTAGATTCAACTCTTCATTCCATCTAAGGGTATTCTCAAAGGCTTCTTCCATTCTAAGTAAAGTATATTTAATAATCTATTGTACTCATTGAGGAGCTAATTTTTGTTTGACATTATAAACCATCTTTTTTTGCTTGTTGTTTTGGATTTAAGTTTTGGAAGGTTTTAAAGCTTGGAAAGGTTAATCCAAACCTTGAATCAGAGTATATAAGATTGCTCCAAAATATTTAGAACTTCTTTCAGAGCAATTTACCAAAAGTTTGGATAATATAAAACTATTGAAAAATATAGGAGAGACAAGAATAATCAACATGTTCTAAGCATTGGTAGTTTAATCTTTTCTTTTGTCAATTTCTTCTATCTTCCAACTAGTCCCTACACTTCAACTTCATAAATAATTTAGAAACACAATTACATAAAACCATATACATACATAACACATTTGACATACATGCATACATACTACATAAATAGATGTTTAGAGACAACATATTCTAAAAATAAATAAATTTAATATATAAATAAAAATTAAAAATAAAATAAAGGATATATGAACATGACCAAGATCATCTGGATGGAGTAGTGGAGAAGGCTAATTGCAATTAGAGGCCCCACAAGCTACATCTACCTCATCACCTCGATGAGGATTCCATTTCACACCTAATTGAGACCCTAAAAATGGAAATAATAGAGGAAAACATAAAGAAAAATATAAAAAAATTAATGAAAACAAAAGGAATATGGAAAATTAAAAAGAGGAAGACCTTTTCCCGCATAGATTGTTCATTTTTTCCCTTTTTTTCTTTTCAGTTCTTTCTCCTTTTTGAATATTCATGGGAAGGATTGCACTTAAGGGAGGTGGAAGCACCTACAAGAAGGACTCAAGAAGGATTTCAAGCAAAAAAAAGGAAAAGAAAAAAAATAGAGACCTATGGAAAGAAAAGCACCTATGGGAGATTGGAGGGGGAAGCAGGAGGCGGTCGGGGGCTCGCGGCCAGAGAAAAACTTTTTATCATAAATAATTCATTATTTGTAATGAAAATATATTTCTTTGCATCATAAATAGTTAATTATCTATGATGAAAAATTTTAGTCGCAAATAGTGCATGCCTATTTAATTAGATAATAATTATGTAGATAATTATTATTAGTGATGAAAAATATATTTTCATTGCAAATAACTTTTTCTAATTTTTTATTATTTTTAAGAGGAAAAAACTTTTAGTAGAAAAAAATTGGTGGGATTTATTAGTGACGAAAATTATGTTTCCATCTTAAATGAGATTTTTAGCGATGAAATTTTTGTCGCTAAAAATCTTTAAATATCCATCCCCTCAACGTCACTTCTTTCTTAGCGAAACCCACTAACGCTCTAAAATCCTCTCCTCTCCACTCTCTCCCCCTCCTCCTAGGCTTCCACCAGTCAGTGACCACATCTCCTGCTGCCATCACTGTTGCCTCTACCACTATCGTACATGAATCGAAGGTAAGTTCTAGGATCACTAATTTAATTTTTTTTCATTCTTTCGTCTACACGCGGGTGTTACCATGTGGTGACTAGTGATGAGTGGTGGGGCATGGGGGGTGGGGGGGTGGGGGGTGGGTGCCGACAAGGGGTGGGTGGGCGATGTTTGATGGGTCAGGTGGGGGCTAGGGGTGGTGGGAGGTGGAGGGTTGCCGCAGGGGGTTGGGGTGGAGGGGCGCTGCAAGGGGTGGGAGGCCACGTGGGGTGGGAGGCGGGAGGGGTGCCGCAAGGGGTGGGGGCCATAGGGGGCGGGGGGTTTGAGGGGCACCATAGGAGGTGGGGGGCCATGGCGGGTGGGGGGGGTGGAGGAGCGATGGTGACATGTGGGGTGGGCGGCCGCCGGTGGTGGGAGGCGAAGGGGTGCCACAATAGGGTGGAGGGCTGCGATCGAGGGGTAGAAGGTAGAGGGGCACCGTAGGGGATGGGGGGGTGGAGGGGCACCACATAGGGGTGGAGGGCCACGAGGGGTGGGGGCGAAGGGGTGGTAGTGATAGGTCGGGTGTGGGGCCGCGCGGGGTGGCGGGCGATGGTGACAGTCGGGTGTGGTGGTGGGACACAAGGGGGGGCAGGGGCATGGGGTTACAGCTTGTTTAAAGGTTAATTATTTTTTAAAAGTTAATAATTATTTATAATAATAATATATTATTAAATAAAATCAAATAAAATATTTTTAATGATTTAAAAATAAATTATTTTTTATAATAAAAATAGTTAGATTTTTTAAATAATTTGTATGCTTTTACTTAGTATAGTTTTATGTTTTTACTTATTTAGTCCATATATTTTATTAAAATTATGATTTAATATTTTAATTTAGATTCATCAAAGATTTTAATTTTTAATACATATGAGCTATTCGGTCCAGAATCTGGATCGAGATTCGAATTAAGACTGGATTGAGGTCGGGAGCCAACTCAAAATCTGGTCTAAGATCTGACTCATAATCCGGTCTAGGATTCATCCCGTATCCAGCCTGGGCTTCAGGTCATGATTTGAGTCAGATTGAGGTCAGAATTTGGGTTAAGATTCGATCCAAGATCCAATTTGGGATCCTCTCCAGGATCTGATTTGAGATTCGGGTCATGATCCATGTCAGATTGTGGTCAAGTTTCGATCCAGGATCTGGCTTAGGATCCTGTTTGAAATCCAATTTAGGATTTGGGTCATGATTCGGGTCGGATCGAGGTTGGGATCCAAATCAAGATTCGATCCAGGATAGGATCTAGGATCCTATTCGAGATCCAATTCAGGATTCGAAACATGATCCAGGTAGGGATTCGGTCAGGGATCCAATCTGAGATCCGATTTGGGATTCTATCTGGAATCTAGTTCAAGATTCGGATCATGATTCAGGTTGGATCGAGGTTGGGATCTAGGTTGGGATTCGATCTAGGATCTTGTTCGGGGTCTAGTTTAGGATTTGGGTCATGATCCGGGTCAAATCAAGGTTGGGATCCAATCTAGGATCCTATTGGAGATCCAATCTAGAATCCTGCCCAGGATTCAGGTCATGATCTAGATCAGATTGAGGTCTGGATCCAGGTTGGGATTCATTTCGGGATCCGACCCAAGATCCGATCTAGGATCTTGTTCGGGATCCAATTTTGGATTTGGGTCATGATCTGGGTCGAATTGAGGTCGAGATCTAGATACATCTCTTTATTTCCATACAAATATGCATGCTAATAAAATTAATGCATGCATTAATGTAACTTTAGACTCCTATTCAAGAGTCGGTCCTAAGGTCCCCAAAATAGACTCTATGAATGGCTCTTGGATGCCCTGATTTGGACAGTTCAGAAATGCATCAATATTTTATTGTTGTCATGGTGTTCTTTATTCTATTGTAGAAAATTTCATCATAGTTATCCCATTTCATCTCTAGGTACATATTAGTGTTGGAAGAATCTAGGGTTTGTAGCATATATTTTTAAATTTTTTCAAAAATCTAATAGCAGAAGCTACAGATTAATCCAATTGATCTATGAAATATGCAAATAAATTCTGGATCAAGGATCTAATGATATATTCAAAGCATGCATATAAATCTAAAAATTAAACAAAATACAAAATCATAATGTTAATCATATCAACATCAAATAGGAAAACTAGATCTGATCTAGTGGGTGAAAGAGATTGAATCTCTCTTACCTTTCGTAAGTAGGGATCTCAACATCTTGATTTGAGGCTGAGATTATCGCTTCGATCCACATACGCATCCGGCCTCTATGAGAAGTCCACATGAAGCCCCGATCACGATCCAAAGTCCAGCAATCTGGAAATCAACACAGTGTGCTAGCACTGCACTGATCCTTCATCGATGGTTGATGCCGAATCTCCTTCTTCAATTGACTTGAACTCTTTAAGGACCAAAGGAGGACCTGGAAGAAGCCTTATTCCCATGTTTTTCTCTCAAAAATTGATGGATGAAAATCTGAAACACAAACCCTAGAGAAGACCTTTCTTCTCCAGGCCTTTCCTCTCACCTAAGCACAACAATTTATGTCTTTACAAAATCCCATGCCCTCAATCCTGATGCACCCAAGGTCTCCACACCCAAGTCCTTTCTCTCAGATCTATATACTCTAAAAGAATCATGGCCTAACTTCCTTTATATAGAGAGTTAGAGAAGAGTCCCTATCTAGGTCAAGCACCTAGATCGAGAGTCCAAAAGAGACCAGGACTAGGGTGCCCAACTCTTAGGTGCCCCCTCTTTATTTTGTAGCATGAAAACTAGGATATGGCACACAAATAAATCCTCTTTCTCTAATGAGAATATCATGAATGAATTAGATTAATTGATGCCATAATTGGATAAAAGTTTTGGTTTATCCAAACTCTATCAAATAGAGTCTAGATCATCACTGCTTAGTTTTGATCAAATCCAAAATCACAAACCATCTAAGAGGGATATGAGCCAAGGATTGGCATGAAACCTATCTAGAAATCAGATTTCATATGAAAAAATCCATGGGAAGGGGGTGGAGAAATGGAAGGTGGCCCAAGGGAGGAGTCCTAGTCTAACTAGGACTTCATGCTTTGATTAGTCAAACCAAATCTTTAGCCTAATTAAAATAGATCTTAATGCAATCTAATTAATGGTATTTCTAACCCAATTAGAAGCCCAATTAAATTGGATTAAATTTAATTTAATTTTTTAATCAAATTAGAAATTATGTATACTCAAGTTCTAGTTCAATTAGGAATTATTCTTCCTTACAATTAGCTTATCCAATAAACCAAGTCGACTTGATCCAATTAAGCCTAAACTAAAACTAATTAAATCATATTCAATTAGATTTGATCTCAGTCCTTTAGCTTAATCAGATTGAGTCAATTAGCAATCTGATTACAAATCGATCTTTCTGCAATACTTGCATTAGGTCAAACATCAATTATATTAAATATTTAATCCTAAAATAAATCTTAATCATTGATCAATCATCCAGTTAGATCGAGACCTCTAATGGTGTAACCCCATAGGTTCGAACCTAAGTTGGTAGTACAGAAATAAATTTTTATACTAATCAAAGTGACAATCTACCAATGGTATCCAATAGCCGGATAGGTCGAATGTATAAAGCGACACTCTTAGAACCCATGTAGATATATTTTTCATATAATTTATTCTTTTGACCTAAATGCTTGTAGGATGACTCAAGATTTAACTATCATTCCTAAATAGGTTATCTACATTGTATTTCAAAATATCAAATCTATCTAATGGATTATCCTAGCCAAGATTTTGCTAAATTAAAATATAGTGATACATTATCTCCAAACTCTTGAAGTGGTCAATCCTATCTTGATCATTCATCGACTTTGTAAGTACTTAACTATGCTCAGAAACTTTTTGTTACTAAATTAGAAATTCAGATAATCTAGAATCAAAGCACAGTGAGTTACCTACAAGCTACCATGGCGATCTCAGGTCCAAGAGATACTTATATCCATATTCCATCAGAGTAATTTTTGATAGTAGAATATTCTAAAGTTAGTCATGTTCATGACGATATACCCCTGCATCTCATCTGTATACCATACCAATGTCTCTACACTCCTTGGTTAAAAGGACAACCAACCTATATGGTACATAACAATCTATACTCAATAAATGTTGTCGTCCTGATTAACAACGTATTATTTGATCATGAATAATTTTAAGGATTAATCGATAAATCCTCTTTTTATCAAACCTAAATAGTCCTAAGGACTTCATCATAATATAGGAGTTCATTAGAAGATGTAGACTTATGATAAAAAATATTAGAATAAATATTTTATTTAATAATAAATTAATTACATCTATAAGGTTAGCACAACTATTAATAGATTGATGATTGACTTGAGAACACATTTTTCAACAACTTTCACTTATCCTAAAGCCACTTGGTACAGTATCTAATACCCATCTTTGACTTGTAGTTGTCAAACTCCTTTACCGCTAAGGCTTTAGTGAGGAGGTCAGCCAAGTTCTTCTTTCCATCGATCTTCTGAAGGTCGATGTTATCTTGATCCATAATCTTTCAGATCAGGTGGTAGCGGTGTAGTATATGCTTTGTCCGCTTGTATGCCTTTGGTTCCTTCACTTGAGCTATAGCTCCAGTGCTGTCATAATAGAGCAGGACCAGACCATCTAAGGAGGATGCTACTTCAAGATCGGTGATGAACTTTCTTAGCTATGCAGCTTCTTTTGCAGCATTTGATGCCACGATGTACTCCATCTTGTATACTAAGTCTACCACCGTGTACTATTTGGAACTCTTCCAGCAGATGGCTCCACCATTTAAGGTAAAAACATAACCCAACATACTCTTACTATCATCATGGTCAGATTGAAAGCTGGAGTCTATAAATTTCATAAGTTTCAGATCTAACTCATCATAGATCAGCCATTGGTTCTTAGTATTTCTTAAATACTTAAGGATGGTTTTTGCCATCTTTCAATAGTTCTCCTCTAGGTCAAATTGGTATCTACTCACTACTTCTAGTGAGTATGCCACATCTGATCTTGTACATATCATGGCATGCATGATAGATTCCACTATCGAAGCATATGAGATTCTATTCATGTGCTCTCTCTTCAAAAGCTATCAAACAATCCTTCTTAGAGAGAGAAATTTCATTGCCTATCAAAAGATAGCTCTTCTTGAAATTTTCTATGCTGAACCTCTTTGGCACAGTATCTATATACGTGGATAGGGATAATCCAAGCATCATCTCATATCTATCTCTATAGATCTTTATCCTTAGGATGTAGGATACTTCTCCCAAGTTTTTCATGCAGAACTGAGATAACAGCCATACTTTTATTTCTTATAGTGCGGGAATGTCATTCCTAATTAAGAGAATATCATCTACATATAGGACAAAAAATACCACTACCAGATTATTTATCCACTTGTACATGCAGGGCTCTTCTCCGTTCTTAATGAAGCCATATATTTTAATCATCTTATCAAAATGCATGTTATAGCTCCGAGATGCCTGCTTCAATTCATAAATAAATCTCTTAAGCTTGTACACTTTGGACTCATCTATGGATATGAACCCCTCATGTTGTATCATATATACCTCTTCGGTTAGCTTTTTACATTTAGGAAAGCTATCTTCATATCTATCTATCAGATCTCATAGTCTAGATAAGCAGTTATTGCAAGCATAATCCAAATAGATTTGAGCATTGCCATAGAAAAAAACGTCTTATCATAGTTAATATCATAATATTGATGATACCTCTTAGCAACCAGATGAACTTTATATATCTCCATCTTCCTATCTGTGACTCTTTTTCTTTAGAAGACCCACTTACATCTAATAGGTCTAACCCCTTAAGGTGGGTCAACCAATGTCCACACATCATTGACCTTTTTGGACTTCATCTCAAATTTTATGATCTCAAGCCATTTTTCGAAATCTAATCTCTGCATAACATCCATATAGGTGATCGGATTCTCATCATTCTCATCAAGTTTGATGGAATCACCATCTTGAACCAAGAAACCATCTCATCTATCTGGCTGATGTGGTACTTTACTGGATCGCCTTAATGGTGCAGGTATACTGGGCTTTGAATTTGATCTAATCAAATCTAGCTCTGGTTTAGCTAACTGTGTCAGCTTTTCTACTTGTTAAACTTTCTCAAGTTTAATCTTAAAGGCAATAGTTTCTTAACCAAAAAACTTCTTTTCCAAAAAGATTACCTTAAGGATGACAAACACCTTTTGATTATCAACATAGTAGAAGTAATATCCTTTGATTTCTTTTGGATATCCTATGAAAGTGTACCTATCAGATCTAGATCTAAGCTTGTCTGTCATTAAATGTTTGACATAAGCCGAGCAACCCCAGATCCTAAGGTATGAGAATACTGGCTTACGTCCTGTCCATATCTCATATGAAGTTTTATCTATAGACTTACTAAAAATTCTATTTAGAAGATAGCAAGTCGATTTGAGTGCATATTCCCAAAAGGATATTGGTAACCTAGTAAAATCCATCATGGATCGGACCATGTCTAATAGAGTCTGATTCTTTCTTCTGGACATTTCATTATGCTATGGTATTCTTGGAGGAGTCTATTGGAAGAGAATCTCATTTTCTCCAAGATATGTGAGAAACTCATCGAAAAGGTATTCACCTCCTTGATCAGACCGAAGAGTTTTAATATTCTTTCTAGTTTATTTTACTACTTTACTTTAAAATCATTTGAATATTTTAAATAAATTCAACTTATGTTTCATCAGATAGATATGACCATACTTGGATAGGTCATCTGTGAAAGTGATGAAGTAGAAATATCCATCTCTAACATTTATGCTCATAGGTCTATATATATCAATATGTACTAGATCTAAGAGCTTAGTGGTTCTCTCACCTTTTTTAGTAAAAGATAACTTGATCATTTTTCTAAAAAAATAGGACTCACAGGTTGGAAGTGATTCACAATCACTGACTTTGAAAATTTTTTCTGAGTCAACCTATTTACTCTATTCTTATTGATGTGACCTAGCCTACAGTGCCATAAGTAGATATCAAATATGTTATCTAATCTAGGATGCTTGCCTGTAGAGTAGACAATATTAATAGGTTGTGATATTTTATAGATACCATTGCTCAAATATCTAGAAAATATTATAATACTATTCAAAATGACATCATAAAATTCTTTCTTTATTGAAAATTCATAATTATTTTTGGCATAATGGAATGAGACTCAAATATAAGTTTCATGATCTCTAATGCTAGAATTGGAACTCATCTTCCATCTCCAATATTTAGGAATCTTTCATCTTACTCGAATCTTCTACTGATCTGCAATCTCTTCAATGAATTATAAATATGGTAAAGACTTTCGGTATCTAATATCCAATCAGTTATATCATAAATAAAGAAATTACAAAGAGTTATCATACAAGTATCTTGCCCAGCAATAAATTGCTTCTTTCTTGGCCTGTTCAAGTCTAGGGAGGCAACGTACTGAGGATAATTCCTCTTTCAATGCCTCCACTTCTTGCAGAAGAAGCACTCCACTTGACTCTTATCGAGCTTGGGCTTCTTAGTCTAGGCTTACATTGATGTCTCAGTCTAAACTTGTATCTTCTTAAATTTTTTCTTCTTATTTTTCTTTCCTTTCTCAAAGAGTTAAGAACCAGAAGAAGATCCTTCCACTAGATTCATAGACTCTTTATAGAGCTGGTTGATGCTTGTCATTATAATAACCAATAAAAATTAAAATTGATCTTACTATTAATTAGAATAATGGTGAGTTAGGTGTCGATTTTCTTAGGAATTGAAAGCTGAGTTGCATTCAATTTTTAATTAAAAATAAAAATTTAACTTAATTTTTAAAAATAAAAATTTAAATAAGTAGTTTAAAGAGAATTAATTTAAATTTTAGTAAATTATAATAAAAAAATAAATATTTAATTAATTAAGATTTTAGAATTAATTAAAAGTATTCTAAAATTTTGAATCCATCTTTAGCATAGTTGTGGTAATTCTTTTTAATATAAGAATTTATATTTTAAAAATTTAGTTATGACTATAACCTATTTTCTTCGAGCATAAACCATATCTTCTGATCATGATCCATCTTAATAAAATCATAAGCTATTCAATACTTTAATTTTTAAAAATTAGTAATATAATTTTTAATAATTTTTTTAATATAAACTATTAAATCGAGCATAGACTGTATTTGCTGATCACAACCTATCTCCATAAATATAGTCTATTTAGATACTAACCAATAATAAGCATGTTAATATAAGATCTCATGTATGAAGAATAAAATCTAAGATTGAGCAAGAGAATATGTCATTCATTACATAAAAGAAGTGACAAAAGGTAAAGAAAAGAAAAATACAATCCATACTAGAAGACTTCATCTACTTCTCTAAAATTTTGATCTTTTAGCTGTGCATGATTGATGATCTGCTTGCTCTCGGCATCTTCATACTCTTCGCTGAAAGATGGAAGAAGGAAAAAAAAAAAGAAAATAAGAAAGAAGAAAGAAAGAAAAAGAAAAAAAAAAGCATAGAGAGAAAAAGGATTAGAAGAGGCTTGGAGAGAGGCTAATCCCCACTGAGAGGGTTCTCTCCAATAGCTAATTAACCCCAAAGGGAGGTCTCTCTATGGACCTAGCATGAAGAAGGCTTTAAGTAGAGTGAAAAATAGAGATTTGGAGTCCTTTCCAGAGTCAAATTTGAATCTGGATCAAATTTTTCTTGCTTAGCTACTTTCTGGCTGTTGAATGATGATAAATCACCTCAAAAATCCATCAAAAACCACTACCCATCACTCGATCAAGCCTTGGATTGAATTTGGGCTATTGGATCTCTTTATCAGGATGTTTTTGGCCATTTGATCATGCGTGGGATGCCTAGAATCTCATCCTGACCATCAGATGGCGATCGACGGCATTATTAGCTATTGGATGGCGCACAGAGACTGGATAAATTCTAGATCAAACTAGAAATCATCTAGACAATTGGATGTTCATTGGGAGAGTGTTGATCCATTCGATGATGCCTTCACTGTGCTAGTGGACCACTAGATCGGCTACACTATAGGCTTGGACCAATCACTGCATGACCCACCACCTAGAATGATGATTATGCCCCTATAGGCAACGTGATCTTTCCTATGGATCCTTTAGGTATCCACACCTTTCGCATCAGCCAATGGTCAATTGTGGATCATGTAGGAAATGACATCAAAGTGACATCTGCCGAATAGGGGAGCTAGGCTATGCAGGCCGAAGGCATAGGCGCAGGCTGGGCTTGAACGGACGGAGCTGGCTAATGGGCACGTCAGCTGAGCTGGACGCACTGGCTAAGCTAAGTGCACCGACTAAACCATTTTTTATTTTATTTTATTTTTTTAAAATTTTTGGCTTTCATTTTTTCTCCATTTTAGCTTTGATTTATGTCAAATTTAATTCGTTTAAACCCATAAATCGAGCTCTTCACATTGGTGAGCTTATTTCCTACAAAATATAAATAAAAATATCAATTCTTTAAAATAAATATTAATTATTATATATTTTAGTATTTTTATTTAGTAATTTATGATAATTATCATACCCTCCAACTTGAGTTTTACTTATCCTCGAATAAAAAAAGAAAAATTAGAAGTATGTACCAACTTGATAAGATCTAAAAGTTTCTTCATGTCATCCTAAAGTTGGTTGATACCTAATTAGAGATTTAAGAGATACGTCATCGGATTATTAATTCCATTCCAAATAGTGGTTAAGTGAATAACATGAAATTTTAGAGTTTTTCTTTGACCAACTTTTCACTTTTATTCTTTAAACCCTCTATCTTTAGTACGGGCTAGAGTTTTTTTCCTTCAACCAGTGTAATATTTTAACTTCTTAAGCTTTTTATCTGACCCTTATAGCAAACTTTGGACTAATGACTTACAAACTAGTTAGCTTTAGGACACTAGGTGTAGAACACTCCTCAGACTTATTGACTTGAGTTAAATAGGCTATAGATTAAAATTAACTATATAATAAGCTTCTTTATATTGCCCATCTTTTGATGCGAATAATATTGCATACTTAGGCAATGGGACCCGATTACTCGATGGAAGATCAATATTTAAAACTTGCTCTTCTTTTTTACTTTTTTTCTTAATTCTTTTATAAATTATTTTTTTATCATTTTTCTACTCATACCCATACAAAGTATATTCTTTATTGAATATAAGCTGGAAGAAGATTTTAGAATCACTTAAAAATTTATTCTATTCTAAACCCACCATTTATTGAGTTTTCTTAATAATTTGATCTTTAGTATTTCAAAAATTCTCCAGACCATTAATCAATCATCGATTAAAATGTTTGAAAAATTTTAAATCAGAATGAAATTAGATACATAAGACTAATTAATACCATACTTGAGGACTTAATAATTTCATTTATCCTTTCCTCCAACTTAATTTCCATGGTCCTCAATGGAGAAAAGAAATAGATTATGATAAATGATAAAAAAATTAAAAAAAGCATTCCTCTGGTTTAATATTTCTACTCTCAACTTGGGCTTAATTTGTTCTTTATTCAGTATGGGTCTGTAGTTCTCCCCCTAACTTAGTCCTGAAAGAAAGGTTAGCTAAAAAAAATGCAAAAGCAAAAGCTGGATTACCTTCTAGTAAGCGATAAGTTTAATGTCTTCAACCGGACCCTATGAAGAAGTTTTATGTATAATCAATTTTAGTACATCCTTCAAAGTTCCAAAAAGATAAGGCCAATCAGGAGGCCTTATCATCATAGAAGTAAAATATTCATGGAATACTCTATGATAATTAGATTTAACCCTAATCAATAAAGTATTCAAAGCAAGCATGTTATACTAGAATTTAAAATTATTATAGTATTTTTAATAATTAGGAAGGAATTATGTTTGATGGACTAAAATTAGAGGTGGTGGTTTAGAATTTCTTTAACTATAGCTTGATCTACCCCAATCCCTTTTTTAGATTTGATATATCTTAGCATCAACTCTTCTTGATCTAAAGTATGGCACTTTTTTTAAATTAATTTTAAATCTAACTCCATACATCATTTTAATATTGTTGATAGATTTTGAAGGCCATCCTCAAAAGTAGTGTCGAATATAGAAAATTATTCATAAAAATGTTATCCCTTAGTTTAGCAATGTCCCATCCAATAGCTTCTTTATGTACTTTTAGAACATCCATAAGTTGGTCTTCTTGGGTAGGTATCACTAGTAGGGTGTCAGTGGATTCATCAAGAAGTAGTTTCAATTCTTGAACAGTTGGTGATTCTAACAAGGGAGCTATTCATGGGCTAGATGGTTGCTCAAATTTTTCAATCCATAATAGGATGGTTTCGGGATAGGGCGTATCTGTTCGATCGTTTACTTCTATATTGAACCCATTTTCATCAAAATTGTTCACCTCATAATGAGCCAAATAGGAATTTAACAAATCCTAAAAAAGAATTATGGGTGAAGCTTCCTCTAGTGTGTTATTCATTTGTGATTATTGGGAAGTCTCTATTAATTCTATCATCTCATCAGTTGATCCTCTTTTTTTGTTAAAAGGATTGGTTGATTCTAGGGCACCTAGGAATGGATCCATATATAAGTATTGACTCTATGATTGATTTTGATGATCATAAAATATTGAGTAAAAATGTTATTAATCATATATTTCAAGATTGAATATAGGATTTCTCAAATACTCATACTAAAAAAATTATCTTTGAAAGAAATGCTCTCAAGATGTCAAGCCAAAGTACTTAAAAGAAGAAGGTTTCATAAATTTGGATGACTCATCACAAAGAAAATAAAAGAGAAAAAAATAAATATTATTTGAAAGATTTAGGATTAAGAAATTCAAGTTTGGAAGGTTAAATAATGAAGAAAAATAAAGTTGAAATGTTTAGAGCTGACCTACCCAAGAATAGAGCAAGTTCTGGCATGAAATAGGATTGATACTTTGATTTGGCATGCAATCGAGTAAGCTCTATTTTGATTCGAGCCAGCTCTCTTAGGATGGCAAAAAGGGTGTTTTTCTATTCTATTGTTCAAGCCAACTCGATTTAGATCCGAGCCAGCTCTCTCAGGATGATAGAAAACTGAATTTTTCTATTTTATAATCCGAGCCAACTCTAGATAGATTCGAGCTAGCTTTATCTGCCGAGCCAGCTCTAAGCCAAATCTGAGCCAGCTCGATGGAGTTTAATAGTCTTTAACAGCTAATTTCTATAACCTTTCCAACAGCTATTTTTTTATCTTCAACGGCTATTTCAAAGCTTCCAACAGCTAGAACTAACTCTCCAACCATCTCCAAGGATATTTAAAGATGGAGAATTAATTTAGAAGCAAGATTAAGTGGGATTAAGAGAGAAATTATTTTTAGATTTAAGTAAGCTCCATTACACATCAAAAGAAGAGAGAAAAGAGAGGAACCAAGTAGTAAAATCACAGGGCTTTCAAGAGATATCTTCTCCAACATCTAGCACAACCTCTCAAGCATCATATGAAGAGAAGTGAAGCATTAAAAGAATAATCCTTCAGCTTCTTCTTCAGGATTTAAAGAGTTTAAACTCTATTTTCATTTTAAGCTAAAACTTTCATTCTTGTATTTTTGTTTTCTTTATAAGTTTCTTTAGGAGAAAAAAACTTGGGAATTAAGCTTGTCCAAGCCCAGAATTAGACCTTGTAGGTTTTGATTGGTTAGCCCAAAAAACCAACTAGGTTGTTGTGAATCCAAAAAACTAACGATATAAGATTTTGGTTGGTGCTCCTAAAAAAATCAACTGAATTTATTTATGAGCCTGAGAAAATAAACATACTGTAATCAAGGATAGATTATAGTAGAATTCTTAAGAAAAACTTGGAGAGTGGACGTACTAGCAGGTTGCTCCAAACCACTATAAATCTCTTTATCTTTATGGTGTAATTGCTTGGTTTACTTTCTTGCTTTACTTATTTTTTTTACATACTTACGTTATCTCATTGCTTTTAATTTTGCTGCTACATATTGCATATTCACCATAAATATTCTAGTTAGTTTAATTTAGAGCATATACTTATTTAGAGATTTTAAATTTAACTAAAATTTTATAAGAACCCAATTCATCCCCCCTCCCTCGGGTTGCTACCTCTAGGCAACAATAAGTAAGATGATGATGAAATTGATTTGTCCCACTATTCTTGGTCTTTCTGATACGTTCTTGCCTTAATTACATGGTCTAAAAGGATCTTTTTGGTTGTGCTAGATTGTTCCATGACCATAGGTAAAGAAGATAATGATGGAATTGGTTCATCTTACCATTCTGATTCTTTTTTATATTTTATTACCTCGGTAATATGGTCTGAAAGAGTCTTTTTGGTTATGCTAGGTTGTTCTATGATTATATTATTTTTGAGAGTTTTAATTGATTGTTTAAAAAAAATTATAGGAACATTAAAACTTCTAGCCAGGTATGTTTCCTTAGAGTCACTCTTGGGCTAATTGGACAACTCTCTTTCACTAATAGCCATGGCTAACTAATTCAACTATATTTCTAGATGGGCAATAGCTTGGAAGTTTGAATTTATCAATTGGTTCATGGTCTACATAAGGTTATTAAAGGTAGTTGAATTATTAGAAGTTAATTTTATCAAAATTTCTAGGCTTTTTTCTAGAGAGTTAAGCCTTTGGTCATCTGAATTGTTCAGTAGTTGGTTGATAAGTTCTAATCTATCTACTGCTTGCTGGATCCTTTCTTCAAAAATTGATTCATTATTATTTGGAGAAGATTAATATTGTGGATAGTGCATATCATAATGTGCATCCATGAATGTGGGTCCTTGTGGCATCGGGGTAATCACTGGTTGTAATTGCCATAAAAAATTTAGTTGAGGCCTCCATGCTAGATTGTAAGTATTTAAGTATGGATTATTTTTTGGTTTGTAAGCTATTTGGGTTTGATCTTAATAAACTTGATCATACATATTCTCAGAAAATCAGTATAGACATTCACTTGAATGGTGAGTGGGGCTCAAAAATATTGCACAAACTTATTGTGCAAAAAGAATAGATGGATAGAAGGAGTTTCTAATGGCTTCTAGACGATCTACTCTACGGGATAATTCAGCATAAAAATCTATCTCTGATTATTATTTATTTTATTTTATCTTATTTTAAAGAATAAAAAAAAGATGAGGAGAGAGAATTCTAAAGATAAGAGCCTAGAGGATCCTAGATGTAAGGATAATAGATGTAAAAAACTAGTTTAGTATTTATTATTAATTATAATCAAGTTAAACAAGCATGAACTCTCTATCCTAGGGTTAACCTAGATTTAGATAGCTTCTAACTATTTCAAGATTACCTTCGAGCACTCCAAGCCTAAGACTGATTAACTGACTCGATCGGGTAAGTGTAAAATGTGGGAGGTTTCTTGCTTATTGCTTTTCTTAGATATCAACTGTGTTGACTAAGTCAGATAATGGAATCAATTAAAACTCATCTTCTTAAACCACTTGCCCTAGACACCAAGCAATTAACCAATCCGGACCATTCCAACTCTAGGATTTTCTTGTCCTAATGAGCTTGAATATCCTAGGACCAATGTCTAATTGATTTTAAATTAAGATTTAGATTAATGCAATATGAATGATGATAGTTTGTGGGCTAAGAAAGGATAATTAAATCTCCATCTTATCTTATTTAATGGGTTGTACCATTAAAATATATTCTGAATATGTAATGCAAATAAAATAAGGTGTCCAAATATGTTAAGCTCTTTTAAGATTTAATAAGTTTCTCTATATTAATTAAGTATTATGAGATGTATTTATTTTCTTATTATATTAGGTTATGTAAAGCAAGAAAAATAAAGGATAGGTTTTAATTAAGTTAATTAGATTAATTATATTAGGTTTTATCTAAACTAATCTAAGGAATCTAACTAATTGTAAAGTAAACTATACTAGGATTAAAAAGTAACTAGGTAACCTAAGAAATTAAATCAACTTTTAAGATAATAATTTACTTCTAAATTATAAAAAAATAAATTAATTATGTAAAATAAGATAATTATTTAACAATGCAATTAAGGCAATCTAGCTAGAAAGTAATTAATACACCATATATGAAAAGCAATATAAAGAAGCAATTTTAAAGAAAGCATCAATAAATATGAAAGAAATTAAATTAAATTGATTGATAATAAAAAATAAATAATTAATCAATAAAATAATATGAAAAGCAAAAATAGAAAAATAGTAAATAATAAACTATAAATATAAAGCAGTAAAATAAATAAAATAGTAAAGCATATAAGGCAATAAAATAAAGTAATAAAATAAATAAATAAAGCAAATAAGAAAATAAAATAAAGTATGTAATAAAATAAAATAATAAAATAAATAAGATAATAAAACATATAAAGTAATAAATAAGGAATTAATTAAAAAAATAATTTATTTTAATTTTAAATTTTTTATCAAAGCAATCATGCTACAATCTCCGACAATGATGCTAAAAATTCGATACTTATTATTACAGTAATAAATAAAAATTAAAATTAATTTTACTATTAATTAGGACACTGGTAAGTCGAATGTCGATTTTCTCAAAAATTGAAGACTGAGTTGCATTCAATTTTTAATTAAAAATAAAAATTTAACTTAATTTTTAAAAATAAAAATTTAAATAAATAGCTTAAAAATAATTAATTTAAATTTTAGTAACTTAAAATAAAAAATAAATACTTAATTAATTAGGATTTTAGAATTAATTAAAGATATTCTAGAATTTTGAATCGATCTTTAGCATGATTATGGTAATTCTTTTTAATGTAAAAATTTATATTTTAATAATTTAGTTATAACTATAACTTATTTTTTTTTAGCATGAACCATATCTTCTTATTACGATCGATCTCAATAAAATCATAAGCTATTCAATACTTAAAAGTTGGTAACATGGCTTTTAATCATTTTCTCTAATATAAACTATTAAACCGAGTATAGACTGTATCTTTCAATCATAACCTGTCTTCATAAATATAGTCTATTTAGATATTAATCAATAATAAGTATGTTAATATAAAAAATCATGTATGAAGGATAAAATTTAATATTGGATAGGAGAACATGTTATTCATTGTATAAAAAAAATATAAAAGATAAAGAAAAAAATACAACTCATACTAGAAGACTTCATCTACTTCTCCAAAATTTTGGTCTTTCAGTTATACATGACTGACAATCTACTCGCTCCTGGCATCTTCATACTCTTCGTTGAAGGATGGAAGAAGAAAAAAAAAAGAAAGAAAAAAGAAAGAAGAAAGAAAGAAAAAGAAGAATAGAGAGAAAAAGGATTGGAAGAGGCTTGGAGAGGGGCTAATCCCCCTTGGGAGGGTTCTCTCCGAGAGCTAATTTCCCCAAAGGGAGGTCTCTCTATGGACTTGGCATGAAGGAGGCTTTAAGTAGCGTGAAAAACAGAGATTTGGAGTCCTTTTCGGAGTCAAATTTGAATTTGGATTGAATTTTTCTTGCTTAGCTACTTTCTAGTTATCGGATGATGATCAATCGCCTCAAAAATCCATCAAAAACCACTGCCCATCACTCGATCAAGCCTTGGATTGAATCTGGGCCATTGAATCTCTTTATTAGGGTGTTTTTGGTTGTTTGATCGTGCATGGGATGCCCAGAATCTCATCTTGACTGTCAGATGGCAACTAGCAGCATTATCAACCATTGGATGGCACACTAAGGCTGGATAAATTCTAGATCAAACCAAAAATGACCTGGACCATTGGATGTTCACCAAGAGGGCGCTGATCTATCCAATCGTACCTTCACTATGCTGGTGGACTGCTGGACTAGCTGCACTGTAGGCTTGGACCAATCATCACGCGATACGCCACCTAGAATGATGATTATGCCCCCATAGGCTGCATGATTTTTCCTATGGACTCTTTAAGGGTTCACGCCTTCCATATCAACCAGCAGTCCATCATGGACCATGTAGGAAATGATGTCACAGTGACATCTGCCGAATAGGAGAGCTGGGTTGTGTAGGCCGAAGGTGCTGACCTAGGCTGGGCTTGAATGGTCCGAGCCAGCTAATAGGCATGCCAGCTAAGCTGGACGCGGTGGCTAAGTTAAGTGCACCGACTGAGCCATTTTTTTATTTTATTTAACTTTTTTTAAAAAACTTTTGGCTTCCATTTTTTCTCCATTTTAGCTCCAATTTATGTCAAATTTGATTCATTTAAACTCATAAATCGAGCTCTTCACATTAATGAGCTTCTTTCCTACAAAACACAAATAAAAATATCAATTCTTTAAAATAAATATTAATTATTATATATTTTAATATTTTATTTAGTATTTTATGATAATTATCACTAGTGATCCTTCTCAAAGTTCTGAAGCAATTTCAGCAACCCATAATAATAGACTTTAGGTTTTGTCATTCTATAATGAGTGAGGAAGGGGAGATAAGACTTGGGTAGCGAGATTAGAATAGCATCTTTTTCTTTCTGCTCATACAAGGAAAAGCTGAGCTTATTCAAATGCTTAATCAACTCGATCATGTATAATACATGAATAATGACTGAAGCTCCATCCCTCATCCTGGCATTGAAGATGGTACAACTAGTATTATGCTTCTCAATATTGTCGGGTATGCTAAAAGACTCGTTCAACACTTGAAGCTTATCTTTTGGCTGAGCTAACTCGAACCTACAATAGAACTTGTCACTCATAGCTACCAGCATGATACAACGCACCATAGTTCAATCATTGAGCCATTTCTGATAAGTGTCCATGTATATTCTAGGCTAGCTCCTTAGGTGTTGGATCTGTCAGAACATACAAGATCCGTTCATACTTAAGGACAATCTTCAACTTCGGTATTAGCTACCGAAGTTGGGTCCCACCAATTTGTTATTATCCAATAATGATGGAAGCGAAAGAATAGTGACCATAACTAAATAAAGAAAAACTAAGATCTAATTAGTAAATAATTTATTAAATCTAAAGATTTGGGCTTTAATTAAAATATTCTCTCACTATTTTACTCGAATTGATAGCCTCTACCTCCAATTCGGAAAATTACCCTAACTCCTTAATGGATACTAGAATCTACATAGACTACACACAAGCCTGACTTTGGCCGATCAACCCATGTACATCTAAGGATAGGTTCATAATCAATTATTTCTCTAAACAACTTCTACTAATTTAATTTTATCCTAGTTTCTAATCAATAGACTTTGGCCTCTACTAAAAAGGTCAAGTTAGGTCCAACCATTAACATGACCATACTTGGTCCATCTAACTAATGAATGATTAAGCCCAACTTTGGTTGGTCAACTTAATCACTTTTTAGAGAGATGCAATCAAGAAATCATATTATGAATGATAATTCTATTAGCCGATAAGCACTAGGACTTTAGGCTTCCAAGGATTATCCAACTAATGGACCTATTATCAAGCACTTAATAGAAGGCTATGATCTAGTTATCACCATAACTATTTCATTTTTAAGGATCTAATAATTTTAGAAGATTTGGTTAATTTGATTTAAGAGAAGAAAGTCAGATGTACCAACTAATCATGATCCTCCCACTGACTTTACTAAGTTAGATTAAGGGAGACCATAGATAGGCTGATCTAGGAGCACCTAAATCAATCACACTAATTTACCTTGCTGACATGGGTCAGCTCAAATTATCAAGCGATCTGATCAAAATATAACTTTACTGGGAATACTAGGTAAGTAAGATCGATGGGAGGGATATGCCATTAACTCGTTAAAGACCAAATCAATGCAAGTAGCTCCTAATTAAAGACCATCAGTCGAAGCTGCCAGACTTACCTTAGACACCAACTGATTAAATAGTTTTGATTGGATCAATCTAATAGTTTGGGCTAGACTGCTTAGCCAAGAATCAAGTCTATTTTGGTTCTCATTAAAGACATGGACTTGACCAACTATAACTATATATTATAATTGATCTAAAGAGACCTTGACCTAATCTAAGATAATATTTAATTAAATTTAGTCCATTCTCTAATTAAGTTCATTCTTTAATCTAATCTTAGGTCTAACCCAATTAATGGATCTAATTCACGCTAACCCATTAATCCAAATATTATGATTTATATCTTAGGATCTTTAATTCATAATCCTAGATCATAAATAAAATAATTATTAATTCTTAATTAAATTTTGGGCTAAGGATTGGGGTTTAGCATTTTAAAAATAATTTTTATATTTATAAAATATTTTTACAAAATGGTTCTACCAACCAAATTGCTTGTTTGATTTATAATCAATATAAAAATAATAAATAACATAAACATGAATGTACTTTAGATCTAATCTAAATATATTCATGATCATGTACATCTAATTAAAATAATTATAATTTTAAATAATCATAAATCATCTTAAATCAAACATATTTATGATCATAAAGTTAGATTAAAATATTTTTAATTAAATCATAAAATCTATTAAATAAAATCTAAAATTTTATAATTTTTAGATCATTGATAATTATCATAAATTACTAAATAATATTATTAAATCATATAATATTTGATATTTATTAAAAAGAATTATGCTTTTATAAATATTTTATAGTCAGAAATTCCACTAATACGAAGAACTTGATTTATTAGCTTAAATAAAATAAATTTAATATAATTTGAAGCTAAATTAAAATTTAAATAAAAGTCATAAGTTTTAATTAAAAAAAAAAATTAACTGAATCAGTCGGTTCAATCGGTCAGCTTAGTACGAATCAGCTCACGGCCCGATCAACGGAAGACCAAGCGCGCCAGGCCAACCCGCTCTAGTGAACACATGACGTCAGGCCAGTGTCATGTTTTCACGCAGCTTATGGAGGGAATTTACTATAGAGGTAGACCAGTTCTTCACGCGGTGCATGAAAATTCTTCCCAACCTTCATGCGGTCTACTTCGGGCGGAGGGGTGGTCGGTGCTATCAAATGGCCGAAATCGATGATGTAGTGCAATCGGACGGTCGAAAGAGAACCCAATCGGATTCAGGATTCCTCAGGCATTTTTAAGTGCCATCCAATGGCTAAAATAGATCCCCATGCCTAACTGAACGGTCTGGAAGCAACTTGGGCGCTGAAGATTTATCTAAGAGGCGATTTTGATGGGTTTTGAACCGTCTGATTATAGAATCCAATGGCCAGAATTTAAGGAACAAAGGAATTCAATGAAAACTCGAAATTGACTTCAGAAAGGATTTCAAATCCCTATTTCTCATTCTATAAAAAGCCTCCTGTTATGCCAGGAAATAGAACAGAGACCCCTTGTGGGGTTTTAGCTTTTTTTCTTCTCTTCCTCTCTCTCTTCTTTCTTCTCCAAATAGTCTTTTCTCTTCCTTTTTATTTCTTTCTTCTTTCTTTTTTTTTTCTTTTTCTTTTCTTTATTTTAAAAGATCTGAAGTTGCCGAGAGCTAGGAAATATCATACCATGAGCGACTAAGGAGCCAAATTCTAGGATGTAGATGAAATCTTTCAGCATGAGTTATATTTTCTTTTTTTATCTTTTATAATTTTTTTTATGCAATGAATAATATGTTCTCCTATCTAATCGTAACTCTTATTCTCCATGTATGAGATCTAATATTAACATACTTATTATTGATTAACATTTAAATAAGCTATATCTATGAAGATGGATTATAATCGAAAGATACAGTCCATGCTCGATTTAATAGTTTATATTAGAAAAAATCAATAAAAGCTATGTTACTAATATTTAAGAATTAAAGTATTGAATAACTTATAATTTTATTGAGATAGATCGTGATCAAGAGATACGGTTCATGCTCGAAAGAAATAGGTTATAGTCATAACTAAATTTTTAAAAATAATAATTTTTTTTAAAAAAAAATTACCACAATCATGCTAGAGATGAATTCAAAATTTTAGAATACTTTTAATTAATTTAAAAATCTTAATTAATTAAATATTTATTTTTTATTTTAATCTTAATTTTTTTTAATTTATTTTTTTAAATTTTTAAATTAATTAAAATTTTATTTTTTAAATTAAATTAAATATAACTTAGTCTTCAATCTTAGAGGAAATCGATATCCGACTTACCACTGTCCTACTTAATAGTAAAATTGGGTCTAATTTTTATTTATTACTGTAACGACAAGCAATTAAATTTTTGGCATAATTGTCAAAGATTATAGCATAATTACTTCAATAAAAAAAAAATTAAAATTTAAAAAAATCAAAAATATTTAATTAATTAATTAATTTATTTATTTTTTTATATGCTTTATTATTTTATTTATTTTACTACTTTATTTTATTGCTCACTTTAATTTATTGCCTTATTTATTTTATTGCTTTATTTTTCTGCTTTATTATATAGTTACTTTATATTGCTTTATTCGTTTATCTATTTTACTACTTTATATTTTTAATTTATTATTTACTATTTTTTTACTTTTGCTTTTCATATTTTATTCTACCAATTAATAATTTACTTTTTATTATCAATTTAATTTAATTTAATTTTTTATTACTTTTCATATATAATTTATTAATTATTTTCTAGCTAGATTATCTTAATTATAGAATTAAATAATTATCTTATTTTACATAATTAATTTACTACTTAGAATAAATTATTATTTTAAAAATTAATTTAATTTTTTAGGCTATTTAGTTACTTTTTAAGTCTAGTATAATTTATTTTTCAATTAGCTTAATTCTCTAAATTAGTCTAGATAAAATCTAACATAATTAATCTAATTAACTTAATTAAATTCTATCCTTTATTTTTCTAGATTTAAATAATCTAATATAATAAGAAAATAAATACACCTCATAATACTTAATTAATATAAAGAAACTAATTAAATCTTAAAAAAATTTAATATATTTGAACATCTTATTTTATTTGTATTGCATATCCATAACATACTCTAAGGGCACAATCCATTAAAAAAGATAAGATAGGGATTTGATCATTTTTTCTTAGCCCATAAACTACCATCTTTTATATTGTATTGATCTAGATCTTAACTTAAAACCAATTAGACATTAGTCCTTAAGGATATTCGAGCTCATTAGGACAAAAAACCTTAAGAGTTAGACTGGATTAGGATTCGTTAGTTTGACTGATGTCCAGGCGAGTGATTCAGGGACAGCATCCCGAAGGAAGGTGGTTACTTAATTAATTTCGTTAGCTTATCTGGTCAAGATAATTGGTGTTTAAGAAAAGCAACGGGGGGACTCTCACCGATCTTACACTTATCTAGCTAGTTGAGTAGCTGATTTTTTACTTAGAGTGCTTAAAGATGATCTTGGTAGTTACAAACTGTCTAGATCTAGGTAAATCCTAGGATAGAGAGTACATACTTGCTTAACTTGTTTGCTATTATAACTCAAATCCTAATTAAAACACTCTCATCTATCATTCTTAGATCTAGGATCCTCTAGACTCTCATCTTTAGAATTCTCTCTCCTCATCTCTTTTCCTATTCTATAAGATATAAAATAAAATAAATAACAATCAAAGATGGATTTTTATGCTAAGTTATCTCATAGATTAGATCGTCTAGAAGTCAACAGAAATCCTTTATATCCACCTTTTTCTTCTGCACAACAAGTTTGTGCAATATATTCGAGCCCCACCCACTATGCAAGTGTATGCTCATACCTATTTTCTAAGTATATGTATAAGCAAGTTCATCAAGATCAAATCCAAATGGCCTACAAATCAAAAAATAATTCATATTTTAATACTTACAATCCAAACTAGGGGTCTCAACCAGATTTTTCATGGCAATCACAACCAGTGGTTACCCTAATGCTACAAAGGCCCACTTTCATAGATGTACATTATGATGTGCCCTACCCATATTATCAATCTTCTCTAAATAATAATAAATCAACTTCTGAATAGAGGATTCAATAAGCATTAAATAAGTTAGAGCTCAATAATCAAACCTTACAACAAACCTTTTCCTCCTATATGCAACATTTTATAGAACTTGAGAAGCAAGTGCTTATATTCAATCAACAAGAGAAAAGAAAGTTGCCTAGTAAGCCCGAGAGTGATCCTGAGGAACCATACATGGCTAAAAATTTTAATATTCTTGAAGCTTTTCCTAAATTAATTAATTAAAATTTTTAAAAATAATATGATCATAGAATAATCCTACACAACTAAAAAGATCCTCTTAGATCATATAACTGAGGCAGCAAAAATATATAGAAAAGAACCAGAATGGTGGGACGAACCAAATCCATCACCCTACTTATATATGAAACCATTCCCAAGTGCCCTAGAATCACCTAGTTCTTTTAATGGAAAGGAAGGATCAATTGATGAGATGATGGAATCAATAGAGACTTCCAAGAATCATAAGTGAATAACACACTAGAGGAAGCTTCACCCATAATTTTTTTTCTAAGATTCATTAAATTTCTATTTGACTCATTATGAGATGGATGATTTTAATGACGACGGGTACAATATAGAAGTTAATGATCAAGTAGATACACTTTATCCTAAAACCATCCCACCATGGATTGAAAAATTTGAGCCATCATAAGCCCACCAATAGTTTTCTTGTTAGAACCACCAAGTGAACAAGAATTGAAAGCACTTCTTGATGCACCCACAAACACACTACCAGTGATACCTATCCAGAAAGATCAAATTATAGGTATTCTAAAAGCACATAAAGAAGCTGTTGGATGGAATACTACTAAATTAGGGATAAATATTTTTTGAATGATTTTTCTATATTTGGCACTACTTTTGAGGATTGTCTCCAAAATTTATCTACAATATTGAAATGATGTATGGAGGTAGATTTAAAATTAATTTAAAAAAAGTACCATGATTTTGATTAGGAAGAGTTGATGTCAAGACACATTATACTTAAAAAAGAAAGTGGGATAGATCAGGTCATATTTGAAGTAATCTCTAAACCATCACCCCTGGCTTAATTCCTTCCTGATTACTATGATAATGTTAAATTCTGGTTTAATATGCTTGCTCCAATTAGGGCTACACTTAATCGTCGAAAAGCATTTCATGAATGATTTTCTACTATAATGATAAGGCCTCCTGATTGGCCCTATCTCTTTGAAATCCTAAAGGATGTGTTGAAATTGATTACACCTAAAACTTCTTCATAGGGTCCGACTGAAGATGTTAAACTTAGCACTTACTGAAAGGCAACCTAGCTTTTGCTTTTGCTTTTTACATCTAAATTTTCTTTTTGTTTTTAGTTTACTTTTCTTTTAGAATTAAGTTTGGGGGAGAACTATGAAACAATGCTAAACGAAGAACAAATAAAGCCTAGGCCAAGATCAAAAATAAATTAAACTAGGTGAACTCTTTCCTTTTTATTCTTTCTATCATTTGTCACACTCTATTCTTTCCTCCATTGTGGATAATGGAAATTAAGTTGGGGGCAAGGATAAAAATTTTTTAAATCCTCAAGTATGGTAATAATTAGTCTTATGTACATGATTTCGTATCGATTTGAAGTTTTTCAAGCATTTTAGATGATGATTGATTAATATTTGAAGAATTTTTAAAATATCGAGGATCAAATTATTAAAAAAATTTAATAAATGGTTAGGTTTAGAATAGAATAAATTTTTGAGTGATTCTAAAATCTTCTTCAACTTATATTTAATAAAGAATCTACTTTATGTGGATATGAGTAAAATATATATAATTTTATTAAAAAAATAAAAAATAAGTTCTAAACATTGATCTTCCACCAAGTAATCAGGTCTCGTTGCTTAAGTAAGCAATGTTATTCACATCAAAAAGTGGGCAATGTAAAGAAGTTTGCTATATGATTAGTTTTAATCTATAGCCTATTTGACTCGAGTCAGTAAGTTCGAGGGATGTTTTACACCTAATGCCCTAAAATCAACTAGTTTGAAAGTCATTGATCCAAAACTCGCTATAAGGATCAGATAGAAAGCTTAAAAGATTAAAACATTGCACTGGTTGTAAAAAAATAAAAGAAAACTCTATTCCATACTAAAGATAAAGGATTTAAAGAAAAAAGATAGAAAATTGGTTAAAGAGAAGCTCTAAAATTTTATATTCTTTACTTAACCATGATTTGGGATGGAATTAATAATCTAATGATGTATCTCTTAAATTTTTAATCAGGTATCAACTAACTTTAAGATGACTTGAAGAAATTTTTACATCTTATCGAATTGGTATATATCTCTCATTTTTTTTTACTCAAGGATGAGTAAAACTCAAGTTGGGGGATGTGATAATTATCATAAATTTTAAAATAATAGCATTAAATTACATAATATTTGATATTTATTTAAAAGAATTGATGCTTTTATTGATATTTTGTATGAAAGAATCCATCAATATGAAGAGCTCGATTTATGGGTTCAAACGAAACAATTTTGATGAAATTTGAAGCTAAATTAGAATTTAAATGAGAGCAGCAAGTTTTAATGAAGAAAAAAAATAAATAAATTAACTAAATCAGTCGGCTCAACCAGCCGATCCAATGCAAACCAACCCATGGCCTGATCGACCGCAGACCATACGAACTAGCCCGACCCACTCCAGCGAACACATGACGTCAGGCCAGCATCATGTTTTAACGTGGCTTATGGAGGGAATTCACTATAGCAGTGGACCAGTTCTTCATGCGGCGCATGAAAATTCTTCTTAATCTTCATGTTGTTGTGCAGGATCCTTGACGTTGTTGAGGCTGAAGGAAGACGAACTAGCCCAACCCACTCCAGTGAACACATGACGTCAGGCCAGCATCATGTTTTCACATGGCTTATGGAGGGAATTCACTATAGCAGTGGACCAGTTCTTCATGCGGCACATGAAAATTCTTCTTAATCTTCTTGTTGTTGTGCAGGATCCTTGACGTTGTTGAGGCTGAAGGAAGAGTGGGGAGCTACCTCGGCTCACCCCCACTACTGGCAAAACTCGAACCTGAAGAAGAATTATTCTTATACCTAGCAGTCTCCTCGGTGGCCTTGGCAGTAGTCCTAGTCAAGGAGGAAGCAAAGATGCAGCGATCGGTCTACTACATAAGCTGAGTCCTGAGGGATGCAGAGACCAGGTACTCTAAGCTGGAGAAATTAACCTACTCTCTTCTAATCACCGCTAGAAGACTTCGACCTTACTTTTAGGGGCATACCATAACGGTCCTCACGGATCAATCAATAAAAGCAGTCCTTTATCGAATGGATGCTTTCAAAAGAATCGAAAAATAGGCGATCGAGCTCATGGAGTTCATCAAAGCCTAGATATTAGTAGATTTTTTAGTAGAATATACCATTCTAGATAATGCCGAGCTTGAGCAGAATGAGATCGGCACTCTATTATCTCAATCGAGCCACCCCGAAGAGAGTGCCGACCTTTTTGAAGGTTTTTGGACCCTATACATGGATGGTTCATCCAACTCCATTGGAGCAAGTGCGGGGTTAGTCTTAGTCAGCTCCAAGGGAGTCGTCATCGAGTACGTGCTATGCTTTGAATTTCCTACAACTAATAATGGGGCCAAATATGAAGCACTGATCACTGGATTAAAAATAGTAAGAGAGTTAAAAGTAGATCAACTTTAAGTCTACAGTGATTCTCAATTAGTGGTCGACTAAGTTAGTGGCAACTATGAAGCACGGGAGGAAAGTATGATAAAATACCTTAAGAAAGTAAAGAAATTGACTTCGGCCTTTGATAGTTTTGGCATTCAACAGATTTCGAGGGCAGAAAATATAAGAGCCGACCTCCTCTTTAAATTGGCCACTTCAGCCCCAGCCAAACTATCCAAAAAAGTATTTTTTGAAACTCTAAAATGCCCAAGCTCAGAGAAATCATAGTTCATTATGCAGATGGAGTTCGAGCCGAGCTGGATCGACCCATTAGTTGCATATCTCAAAGAGGAAGTTCTTCCTCATGATTCGAAAGAAGCTCGAAAACTCAGGAATCAAGCCTTCCGATATATTTTGTATGAGGGCAAGTTGTATAAGAGATAATATTCACTACTGCTGTTGAGATATCTCCAACCTTCATAGGCTGACTTCGCATTATGAAAAGTACACGAGAAAATTTATGAAAGTCATATAAGAGCCAGATCCCTATCATAAAAACTACTTCGATAAGGATACTATTGGCCGACCTTATATCATAATTCTATGGAGTATGTCAAGAAATGTGATCGCTGTCAGAAGAATGCAAACCTACAAAGATAGCCGACCTCTGAGCTTACTCCATTAAGTGCACCTTGACCATTTGCGCAGTAGGAAAAGGATATACTTGGCCCTTTTTCGACGAAATTCAAGCAACAAAAGTTCCTCCTGATCGCGATCGACTACTTCACCAAATAGGTCAAAGCCAAACCACAAGCAAAAATTACCAAAACTAAGGTACAGAACTTCATCTGAAAGTCAATCATCTGTCAGTTCGATTTGCCCCAAACTCTCATAATAGATAATGGGCAATAATTTGCTAGAACAAGGTTCATCGAGTTCTGCAAAGATCTAAACATCTTCCATCACTTCACATCGATAGCTCACCCATAGATAAATGGAGAAGTTGAAGTGACCAATCGGACCCTACTGCAAGACATCAAGATAAGGCTCGATAGAGCAAGGAGGGCCTGGGTGGACGAACTCTACCACATTCTTTGAGCATACCAAACTACTCAAAGGCTATCGACTAAAATAATACCATTTGCCTTAGCTTTTGGAATGGAGGCAGTCATCCCAATCGAGCTTAAGCTCCCATCAACGTGGGTCATAGCCTTCAATGAGTAGCATAACTCACAGGACCTCAAAGTCAACCTCAACCTACTAAAAAAAAAAAGAGAGGATGCCCAGGTTCGGATGGCAGCCTATAGGTGAAAGATGGCCCGATACTATAACTCCAAATTTAGAGATAAAATATTCAGAGTGGAGGACTTAGTGCTTCGGTGAGCCACCATCTCTCAGCCTCAAAATCAGGGAAAGCTTACCCTGAATTGGGAAGGCTCGTATGAAGTAGAGGAGATCATCCGGCCTGAAACTTATCGTCTGAAGGAGTTCAAAGGGAAGACACTCCTACGACCTTAAAATTTAGAAAATCTGAGGATATACTATCAGTAATTTTTCATCAATAAAACTCTTCCATTTCAATGTTATTATTTGTTGGTGCAAAAACTAGATGATGATAGGGAAGAAGCAATCAATAATGGCCATGTTAGGAACAGGAGGAGAATCTCGTCCTAACATGAGCAAAGTCGAAGACCTCATTCATTTTAGATAAGATGGAAGGAGAGGCCTTGACAATGGCCCTTATGTGCCCCCACAGTCCATTAGAAATAGGAGGAGAACCTCATCATAACATGAGCAAAGTTGAAGATCTCATTCATTTTAGACGAGATGGGGGGAGAAGCCCTGACAATGGCCCTTATGTGCCCCCACGACCCGTTAGAAATAGGAGGAGAACCTCATCCTAACGTGAGCAAAGTTGAAGACCTCGTTTATTTTAGATGAGGTGAGAGGAGAGGCCCCAACAATAATCCTAAATATGCCCCTACAGCCTATTAAGAATAGGAGGAGAACCTCGTCCTAGTATGATCAAAGGTCGGAATCCCATAGACCAAAGACATGAAGAAGGAAGAAGCTCGATGGAGAATCCTTACACGTGCTTTTCCTCGACAACCTGACTACATCAAATACAAAAGATAGAACCTTATCCTAATTTATAAGAGAGATCCTAGTTCAACGTCCACAACAAGCCCGGCATCCACAACGAGCTCGGCATCCACAACAAGCAGCAAGCATGGGAACTCAGGACTAGAATTCTCCTCCGAGCTTCAACTTGAATGTCAATCTCGGTTGGAGATAAGATCTCCCCTGAGCTTCAACTTGAACGTCAACCTCGGTTGAAGATAAGATCTCCTCCGAGCTTCAACTTGAACATCAACCTCAACTGAAGATAAGATCTCCCCTAAGCTTCAACTTCAATGTCAACCTCGATTGGAGATAAGATCTCCTCCAAGCTTCAACTTCAACATCAATCTCAGCTGGAGATAAGATCTCCTTCAACCTCGATTGGAGATAACATCTCTCTTGAGCTTCAACCTGAATGGGTGCAGAATCCGGAAGAAAACTTTGGCAGTCATCTTTTTTATACTCTCTTCCTTCGAATTTTGAACTCAAGAGTGGAGAGACTATTATTGGGGATAAATCCCACTCCCGCTGAAGTCCAGTTTGATGCTTAGCCTAATGCTACTGATAATCATGGAAGAGCTTTGATCAAAAATTCTTCCTCCAGTGATCAAACTTTTTCAGGAGTCAAACTCCTCCAATGATCGAACCCCAGCCAAACTTCTTCAATGGTCGAACTTCTTTTGGACTTCAGTCGAACTACTTCCAAGCTTCTCCATCAATCGGGTCCCTCCAGCGGTCGAACTTCTTTCAAATTTTTTCTTCAGTTGGATTCCTCTAGGAGCTAAACTTCTTTTAGATATCTCCTTCAATCAGATTCCTCCAGGAGCCGAACTCCTTCCAGATATCTCCTTCAGTCAGATTTCTTCAGGAGACAAACTTCTTCTAAATTTTTCCTTCAATCGAATTCCTAGAGGATCCAAACTCATTTCGGATGTCTCCTTCAGATGGATTCCTCCAAGGGATGAACTTCTTCCGAATTTCTTCAGAAGCCAAACTCCTTTCGAACATCTCCTTCAGTCAAATTTCTTCAAGAGCCGAACTTCTTTCAGATTGCTCCAGCAGTTGAATTCCTTCAGGAGCCAAACTTCTTCTAAATTTCTTTAGTAGTCAAATTTTTTTAGAAATCGAACTTCTTCTAGATTCCATCAGCAATCAGATTCCTTCAGGAGCCGAACTTCTTTCGGATTTCTTCAGGAGCCAAACTTCTTTCGGACATCTCCTTCAGTCGGATTCCTCCAGGAGCCAAACTTCTTCTGAATTTTTTCAGGAGTCAAACTTCTTATGGACTTCTCCTTCAATCAAATTTCGAACGTCTACTTCCTTCGAATGGTTACGACTATCATTTATCAGTCTGCTACAGGCAACCCCACTATCGAACGGTTATGACTGTCATTATCAATCTATTATGAGCGACATCTCTCTCCATAATAAATTTTATAAGGTCCAGAGTGGCCCACTATCGAACGATTACAACAAGCTCCGTCTATAAAAAAGGACCCTCCAAATATGTTTTCTCTAAGCTCTCTTCTTTCCAAAATTCTATCGAATTCATACCCGAGCACTCCATTTCTATGGGCCAGAAGAGCTGACTTGATCATCGGAGGATCCTACCAGAGCCACCACCATCGACTTCTGATAGGACTTTATTTTGTAGGTCACTGATGATGACCTCATCTTCTCCAACTTCAGCTTGATGCGGCGTCAATCAGATTCTGCACCCACACTTTCTAATGGCATCTAAGCAACAAAAGTTTTTTCTAGTCGCCATCGACTATTTTACTAAATGGGTCGAGACCGAACCACTAACAAAGATTATCGAAGTCAAGGTACAGGATTTCATTTGAAAGTCGGTCGTCTGTAAATTTGGACTGTCCCAAACTATTATAACAGATAATGGTCGATAATTCATCGGGATGAGGTTCATCGAGTTCTACGAAGGTCTAAATATTTTCCACCACTTTACGTCGGTAGCTCACCCACAAACAAATGGAGAAGTTGAAGTGACCAATCGGATCCTATTGCAAGGCATCAAGATAAGACTTGAAAGAGTAAAAGAGGCCTAGATGGATGAACTTTATCATATTTTGTGGATATACCGCACTACCCAAAGGCTGTCGATTGAAGAAACACCGTTCGTCTTAGCTTTTAGAACAGAGACAGTCATCCCAATCAAACTTAAGCTTCCATCAATGTGGGTAGTGGTGTTCAACGAGTAGCATAATCCACAAATCCTCAGAGCCAACCTCGACCTACTGAATGAAAAAAGAGAGGAAGCCCAAGTTTGGATGGCAGCTTACAGGCGAAAAATGGCTCGATACTATAACTCTAGAGTTAGAGATAAAATATTTAGAGTGGAAGACTTAGTGCTTTGATGAGCCACCATTTCTCAGCCTCAGAATCAGAAAAAGCTCATCCAAAATTGGGAAGGACCCTATGAGGTCATAGGAGTCATCCGACCTAGGACATACTGTTAGATATATGTGCCCTAGAAGCCAAAATTGGCTGACACTTGTAATACACTTCTAGGGGCAAAATTATAATTTTGACTATAATTAATGAAATGGGTTATTTTCTATCACACATGTGTATTTAGTGTCTGTGATACATCCTTTGAGTTAATGGTAATGATAATTCATATTTTCAAGAGTTGAAAATTTAAGACATGAATAATCATTATTAACTCATAAACAGCTCCCGACCATAGGATCATCACGAGGATGGTGATTGATCCGGAAGGTTGGTGTACGATCGCTTCTCTTTAGTAGATGAGTCTTGAGTCTACGGTGTGGAGACACCGGAGCGAGAGTACAGGTACTCGTTAGAGAACGAGGGCACTGAGCGTGACCACCTCGAGTAGTCATTAGGAAGTCTACCTTCTCATCAATGACTGACTCGATGCTGCAGTAGTGTGTCTGGTTCTTTGACCTGAGATGCATCGGCAGTTCACCTTGAGGGTGTTATAGTTTGACTACACCATTACTCGGTCTCCTAGCCATATGGAACCCTGAGGTGTATGTTGGCTGTGACATGTTCATTGTAGGAACTGGATTGCATCAAGATGGGATCTATCTACCTCGGTGGTAGAGGAGTAGCCCTATGATGATCATGAGAATCAAGTCCTGAAGCCCATGGCCATGGCAGAGTGAAATAATAGAAAGAGTTTCTATTTAGATTTTCACATTGGACTCGAATCGAATGATTACATCATATGACAGAGACTAGGGTTTGACGAGTTCACCTTAACCCTAATCTGATCGGGGCTCAAGATAGAAGAACTTGAATCACACAGGTAGCTGCACCAAGAGGTTCGCATTCAGCTCTGATGGGTTGCCACCATATACTGCTAGGTGTCACTGGTGGATTTTGGGAGCAATTAGAATGATTTAGATGATCGATCATTCTAGCTGTTCGAATCAGAAGAGTTCTGATCCATCGAAAGGAGTTTCGATGATGTCTATGATAGAGATCATGACATATCCCATTACCATACAGAACTGAACCTAACTGGGTCACACAAACAAGGGTTTGAATCTGGTGATCATCAATTGAACTGATCTAGTTCAATTGATCTGAATGAGATTCAATTAGGTTCAAGGAAATCGTGCTAGCACTCGATTGAACCTAACGTTCTTCTTTTACTATCATAAATAAGTTGTCCTGACTGAGCCAAAGGAGTTTGTGCTCAATCAGAGGCCTTCATATGGTCTGACTGGAGGTTGTCCAAGTCAGAATAGGTTGTCTTATTTGTAAGACATTACCTGCCATTTTTGGTCACCTGCCATTTCTTGTTCTTTGACTTTGGTCAAAAGTCTACCTTTGACTGGTCAAACGTTGACCATTGACCCTTTGACTTTTGACCACATGTCATGCACCTATTGGAGAGCTGGTGGGGGCTTGTCCCCCTGCCAGAACCTGGCAAGGAGAAGGGCGCACGCCAAGGGTGGCGTGAGCCCAAGTAGGAGGCGCCTAGGAGTCCTTGTTGGACAAGGACTCCACCTCCCTTTAGGATTCCAATTAGAGTTCTACTAAGAATCCAGTTTGACTGGTCTTAGGCGCCCTCTAAGGAGGAATCCAGGGGTCTCTTTTTCAACCAATCAGATTTAGATCTGATTTCACAAAGGGTTGTGATTGGTTGAGAGGAAGAAGAGTTGGATCACGCTTAGTCTATAAATAAGACCCTGCGCCCAACCCTAATTCCAAGTCAAAGTCTTATTGAAAGAGATTTCCCACATCCAAGGCTGCCTCTCCCCTCCTTCTCCATGCCATACTCTCTTCTCCCCTTGCTCTCCACGTCCAAAAGTGTTTTGGACTTAGTTTGGTGCGATTCAGATCAAGGAAAGGCGATCAAAAGCAAGAAGGCTGCGCTGCTGCAAAAGGACGACTGCAGATCTTCAAAAGAGTTTTGAAGATCCTCCAAATCAGATCCAGATCTGATTTTTGGAGGTGTGATAGAGAAGAAGAGGTTCTCCAGATCCAACCCGAGTGGATACCGGTAGAGGCCAGGCGCTTGCGTGGCTAAGATCCAGAACCTTCCGCTGCAATCAGGATCATCTACAGGGTAATAGGATTACCCAAATCAGGTAAATTAAATTAGATTTAATTTATCTTATTTTATTTTATTTATTAAAATAATAAGAATCAGATCTAAAACATATCAAGATCTGATTAAGATCAAGAGAAAAAATTTTTGAAATATATCTCTTGATCTAATCAGATCTGGACGAACCTGGACCGGGAAATCAGGATTTCCCTTCAACTGGTATCAGAGCCATGGTTCTAAAATTATTTAGATCTGATTTTAATTTTATTTTAATTAAAAATAATGTGATTTCAGATGTCACATGAGATGTGATCAGATCTGAAATCAGAAAAATTAAAATTAAATGATTTGGATCTAAGAACATGAAGATATGCATGACTAGTTCTAGAATAGAATAGTTCTATAGAATAGTTTTGCATGTCTTTGATTTAATATGATTAAATCATATTTTAGATCTTCTTATTTACTGTTTTTCTGATATTATAAGTGTTATAATAACATCTGATAAACAGCAAATAAAAATTATTTAATTTTAAATATCATATGAGATATGATAGATGCATGACTAGACTAGTTGTAGAATAGTTCTACATAATTGTCTAGATTAGAATTTATTTTGATTAGATCAATTTAAATCTAATTTTTTAGATTATTATGATGATAATTTAGATCTGAAAACATGCATGATTATGATACATGAGATGTATGCAAAATATGCCTTGGATTAGATCTAAATTTGTATATGAGATATATGATATAGATCTATAACTGTTTT
>QRFJ01000277.1:453776-511814 GCA_006176705.1 Cocos nucifera | reverse complement strand
GTAGATTTACATGTTCCTGATTAAGGCGTTCCTCTTGGCCGTCCCGGTCATAAGAACGAAGAAGGGTTTAAAGGCCCTCTCTTCCCATTCGATGGGGTGTTCTTATGACGTGTAGGGGTGCTGCGTGTTCGTCCTTAATCAGAAACCCAAAACTTACTTTCTGCAAAACCCTAGATCCTGAAACCCTAGGATTTATTGTGCATATTTTGTTTATGAACCCAACTTAATTAAGAATTAAGTTTATGAAATATTAATTAGGTCTAAAATTGAGAATTTCAGAATCTAAGACATATTCATAATACTGGGTTCGGGCTGGGTAGCTCAATTAGGTCTAAGCGGTATCAAACCGAATCAAGAGTTGGTTAGATGGGATCAACAATGCTTAAATGACCAGCCTAATAGGATTAAGTCTGGGTCAAGATCGAGTCACGATCAAGCAAGACCTAATTAGGCTCAAGAGTTAGAGTCTGGATTGTAGGCTAACCCAATTGGTTCTGATTCAACAATTTGGTGTCTAAGGTAAGTTTGGCACAGACGACCGACTGGTTTTTAATTGGAAGCTACTCGACCTGAATGCGTTCTTGTGCGAGTTAACAGCATATTCCTTCCACCGGTCTCACTTACCTGGCCATATCTGTTGACAACAGTTTTGATCTGAGGTGGTCCAATAATCCGAGCTGACACATGCCACTAGGTTATCATAATTGTTATGACTAAGCCAAGTCTAGTTTAATGAGAACCTGAATCAATTCTCCCTAAGAAAAAGATTAAGTCCGAGGTCTTCCACCATTGTAGACGTGCGGGCCCTTTCCCGGGGTTGATTGTTCTCGGCTGGATACAGTGGCTCAGTTGCACCGGAAAGACGCAACCATGTCTAATTAGGCATTCGATGCTATGGGCTGGGAGGATGAGTGGGTTCAATATTCCGGATACGGTGAGAGAACCCAATTAGGAAACCAGTCTATGCAAATGGTGGGTCTGACTTAACTAAGGAGTGGATCAATATTCCGGATACGGTTGAAGATTCATGAATTAGAGACCAATTTGGGTGCACCATGATTAGAGAATCATTGAACAAGAGTTGTTCACTCATTGGCTAACCATCACCAATAACTGTTAGGTGAGGTGATGAGTCAGTTGGTGAACCGCAACCACCCACTAGAAATCATCAATCGCGGAGATTTCAATCTCTAATAGAGGGAGTGTAGGATCCGAGAAAATAGTGGGAGCTAATTTGTTTAAAAATAAAATCCCTAAACAAATTGGTTCAAGTCAAAATTACAGTATCTAATAAGAATCTTTGACTCTCTACAGGAAAATATCTGCGTCCAACCCACTGGCACGTATCCTAGACACACTAGACTGACTGGACCCAATTATAAAGATTGGCTCAGGAACTACAAAAATTATTTTGGGTTCAGAGAAGTTAACACATTGTTTTGGACCAGGATCCTCCCACCTTACCAGCTCGTCCATCTGTTGAACAGAGAGCGTCTCTGGAAAAATGGATTGATGAAAGACAATAAAGGCCAGATACTACATGTTGGGCTCGATGTCTGATGAGCTCCAGCGCCAACATGAAGATATCAGGACTTCTCGCCAAATGTTGGCTCACCTGCAGGAGATGTTTGGTGAACAGAGTCGCGCAGCCAAATATCAAGTCACGAAACGACTTTTTAAGGCTAAGATGCGTGATGGGCAGTCAGTCCAAGATCACTGTCTGACAATGATCAAGGACATGGAAGAGCTTGAGAAGCTCGGTGTGAAGTTGGACTTGGATTTGCAGAACGATATTATTCTGCAATCCTTGACTGATGCATATGGGCAATTCATCATGAATTACCACATGCATAAACTTCAAAATTCCTTAGCCGAGTTGATGAATATGCTGGTTACCGCTGAGCTTTCTATGAAAGGTTCTAAAGGCTCAGTTCTTGCTATGGAACGGACTTCTTCCAAAAGAAAGTCTTATGGAAAGAAAAAGAAGTCTGTGAAAAAGCAAAAGTAGAAGGATCAAAGAAGAAGAAGGCAGAACCGAAGAGAAGGTCGATGGCAAAGGAAATGTTCATTGCAAAGCGACGGCCATTGGAAGCGAACTGCCCTACTTACCTGGCCACCCTAAAGAACAAGAAGGAAGGTCCTTCTGGAGGTATGCTCGTTATTGAGTCTAACCTTACGGTTTCTTCTGCATCCAGTTGGGTGCTTGACTCTGGATCTAGTGCTCACCTATGCACTTCTATGCAGGGTCTTGAGGATAGCAGGAGGCTGAGGGATGGAGACATGATCCTACGCGTCGGTAATGGAGCAAGAGTTGCATGCAGTAGCCGTGGAACATACCCTCTGCGATTTACCATCTGGTTTAGACTTAAGTTTTAAAAGACTGTTATTATATGCCTGCAGCTAGCAGGAATTGATTTTCTGTTTTCATGCTTAGCACAAAGAAGGTTATGTGATCACCTTCTTTTAAGGACCATTGTAAACATTCTTATGAAAGAAATAAAATTGCAAATGGTTTCCTTGGGTTAATGGTCTTTATCAGTTGCATATTGATCGTACCTGTTTTAACTATCGAGCAAAACGTGAATGCAAACGACCTAGGGATAATCCAAACGACAGATATCTTATGGCACCTGAGATTAGCGTCATATAGCAGAAGATAGGATTAACAAATTGGAGAAAAATGGGCTATTGAGTCCATTGACTTTTTGAGTCATATCCAACTTGTGAATTTGTCTTCAAGGCAAAATGACTTAAACTCCCTTTGTTGGACATGGGGAGAGGGCCACAGATCCTCCTTGCCCTAGTACATACTGATGTGTGCGGCCCATTCGATGTGCCGGCTAGAGGCAATTTTATCTACTTCATTACCCTTTACCGATGATCTGTCTAGGTTATGGGTATGTGTATCTCATCGAGACACAAGTCTGAAGCTTTTGAAAAGTTCAAAGAATTCAGACATGCAAGTAGAAAAACAACTGGAAAACCCATTAAGGTTCTTCGAATCAGATCGAGGAGGTAAAATACTTAGCCGGGAATTCCTAGACTATCTTAAGGAAAATGGCATAGTCTCTCAATGGACTCCACCAGGAAACACCTCAACTCAACGGGGTTTCAGAACGGAGAAATCGGACTCTATTGATATGGTTCGATCCATGATGAGCTTCACAGACCTCCTAGATTTTTCTTTGGGGACATTCAATTATTAACTTTCAATTTATTTACTGAATAGGGTTTCCTCTAAAACCGTTCCTACCACACCGTATGAGATTGGCACGGTAAGAAATCAAGTCTGAGTCATCTCAGAATTTGGGATTGTCCGGCTTATGTCAAAAGACAACAGCGGACAAGTTAGAATTAGGTCCTTTAGAGCTCGATTCATAGGATATCCTAAAAGAGTCATTAGGAATATTTTCTACATTCCAGAGACACAATGTGATTGTGAGTCGACATGCCATATTTCTTGAAAAACAGTTTATTCAAGATAGTGGCATTGGAAAGCAGATTAAGCTTGATGAGAAAGTCTCACAAGCAGAAAGAGCTAAGGACCAAGTGGAACCAAATCAGGTTGAGCCAATAAGAACACTACCTCCTCCACCTCGTAGATCGAAAAGAGTTTCCCATCCCCCTGAAAGATACTTAGGTATTATTTTAGAGGATATAGAGGAAATGTTCCTCATAGGTAATGGTGCTCATGGTGATGATCCCAAAACCTACAACGAGGCGATATCAGATATCGACTCTGAGAAATGGCTTGAGGCAATGAAGTCAGAGATCGACTCGATGCACTCAAACCAAAAGTCTGAAACCTTGGTAGATCCACCAGAGGTATGACCTATTGGGTGTTAAATGGATCTTCAAGAGAAAGATTGGTGCAGATGGGAATGTGGAGACATTCAAGGCTAGACTGGTGGCAAAAGGTTATAGTCAACGTGAAGGCATTGACTATCAGGATACCTTTTCCCCGGTAGCTATGCTAAAATCCATCCGCACATTGCTTGCTGTTGCAGCCTATTTTCGATATGAAATATGGCAAATGGGACGTGAAAACGGCATTCCTAATGGATATCTTGAGGAAGATATCTATATGGAACAGCCGCTAGGTTTCACATCCAGTGATACTGATCATAAGGTTTGCAAGCTGCAAAGGTCCATATATGACTTAAGCAACATCTCGGAGCTGGAACACTCGTTTCAATGATGTTGATCAAAAAGTTGTTTCATCAAAAATGAAGAGGAAACATGTGTTTTCAAAAGGGTCAGTGGAGCGCTGTTGTCTTCCTCGTATTGTACGTGGATGGCACATCCTCCTTATTGGGAATGATATTCCCATGTTGACATCAAGTCAAGATGTGTTGTCTAAGGAATTCTCATGAAAGACCTAGGTGAAGCATCCTTTATTCTAGGAATTAAGGTCTATAGGGATAGACCGAATTAGGATGCTAGGACTTTCACAGAAAATGTACATAGAGGAAGTATACTAAAGAGGTTTTAGTATTGGAAAACTCTAAGAGGGGATTAATACCCCTTCAGACATGTATTCATCTTTCCAAGAAGATGTGCCCAAGCACACCTGAGGAAATAAACGCATGAGCAAGATCCCTTATGCTTCTGCAATAGGGAGCCTCATGTATGCCATGCTATGTACACGACCTGATATAGCCCATGCTGTGAGTGTCACAAGCAGATATCAGTCAAATCCAGGTGAAGAATACTGGACTTCTGTGAATGTATCCTTAAGTACTTGAAAGAGAACTAAGGATATGATGTTGGTCTTTGGTAATGGAGAACTCCAAGTTCAGGATACACAGACTCGGACTTCATGTCCGATATAGATGATCGAAAGTCGACATCTGCAGACTGTTTGTGCTGGAAGAGTTTCCTAGCAAACGGTGATACCATCTCATCCACATTACCTTGAGAAAGGTTACTGTGAGGTCAAGAGAGTCAACTTCCACAGATAAAATGTGGCAGACCCACTTACAAAGCCGTTGGGCCAGCAGAAGATCGAAGCCCACCTGAGAAGATGGGACTTAGACTTGATCCAATTGCTTTAGGACAAGTGGGAGATTGTTAGATATATGTCCCTAGAAGCCAAAAATGGCTGACACTTGTAATACACTTCTAGGGGCAAAATTGTAATTTTGACTATAATTTATGAAAATGGGTTATTTTCTACACACATGTGTATTTAGTGTCTGTGATATATCCTTTGAGTTAATGGTAATGATAATTCATATTTTCAAGAGTTGAAAATTTAAGACATGAATAATCATTATTAACTCATAAACAGCTTCCGACCATAGGATCATCACGAGGATGGTGATTGATCCGGAAGGTTGGTGTACGATCGCTTCTCTTTAGTAGATGAGTCTTGAGTCTACGGTGTGGAGACACCGGAGCGAGAGTACAGGTACTCGTTAGAGAACGAGGGCACTGAGCGTGACCACCTCGAGTAGTCATTAGGAAAGTCTACCTTCTCTCAATGACTGACTCGATGCTGCAGTAGTGTGTCTGGTTCTTTGACCTGAGATGCATCGGCAGTTCACCTTGAGGGTGTTATAGTTTTGACTACACCATTACTCGGTCTCCTAGCCATATGGAACCCTGAGGTGTATGTTGGCTGTGACATGTTCATTGTAGGGAACTGGATTGCATCAAGATGGGAATCTATCTACCTCGGTGTAGAGGAGTAGCCCTATGATGATCATAAGAATCAAGTCCTGAAGCCCATGGCCATGGCAGAGTGAAATAATAGAAAGAGTTTCTATTTAGATTTTCACATTGGACTCGAATCGAATGATTACATCATATGATAGAGACTAGGGTTTGAGAGTTCACCTTAACCCTAATCTGATCGGGGCTCAAGATAGAAGAACTGAATCACACAGGTAGCTGCACCAAGAGGTTCGCATTCAGCTCTGATGGGTTGCCACCATATACTGCTAGGTGTCACTGGTGGATTTTGGGAGCAATTAGAATGATTTAGATAATCGATCATTCTAGCTGTTCGAATCAGAAGAGTTCTGATCCATCGAAAGGAGTTTCGATGATGTCTATGATAGAGATCATGACATATCCCATTACCATACAGAACTGAACCTAACTGGGTCACACAAACAAGGGTTTGAATCTGGTGATCATCAATTGAACTGATCCAGTTTAATTGATCTGAATGAGATTCAATTAGGTTCAAGGAAATCGTGCTAGCACTCGATTGAACCTAACGTTCTTCTTTTACTATCATAAATAAGTTGTCCTGACTGAGCCAAAGGAGTTTGTGCTCAATCAGAGGCCTTCATATGGTCTGACTGGAGGTTGTCCAAGTCAGAATAGGTTGTCTTATTTGTAAGACATTACCTGCCATTTTTGGTCACCTGCCATTTCTTGTTCTTTGACTTTGGTCAAAAGTCTACCTTTGACTGGTCAAACGTTGACCATTGACCCTTTGACTTTTGACCACATGTCATGCACCTATTGGAGAGCTGGTGGGGCTTGTCCCCTGCCAGAACCTGGCAAGGAGAAGGGCGCACGCCAAGGGTGGCGTGAGCCCAAGTAGGAGGCGCCTAGGAGTCCTTGTTGGACAAGGACTCCACCTCCCTTTAGGATTCCAATTAGAGTTCTACTAAGAATCCAGTTTGACTGGTCTTAGGCGCCCTCTAAGGAGGAATCCAGGGGTCTCTTTTTCAACCAATCAGATTTAGATCTGATTTCACAAAGGGTTGTGATTGGTTGAGAGGAAGAAGAGTTGGATCACGCTTAGTCTATAAATAAGACCCTGCGCCCAACCCTAATTCCAAGTCAAAGTCTTATTGAAAGAGATTTCCCACTCCAAGGCTGCCTCTCCCTCCTTCTCCACGCCATACTCTCTTCTCCCTTGCTCTTCCACGTCCAAAAGTGTTTTGGACTTAGTTTGGTGCGATTCAAGATCAAGGAAAGGCGATCAAAAGCAAGAAGGCTGCGCTGCTGCAAAAGGACGACTGCAGATCTTCAAAAGAGTTTTTGAAGATCCTCCAAATCAGATCCAGATCTGATTTTTGGAGGTGTGATAGAGAAGAAGAGGTTCTCCAGATCCAACCCGAGTGGATACCGGTAGAGGCCAGGCGCTTGCGTGGCTAAGATCCAGAACCTTCCGCTGCAATCAGGATCATCTACAGGAATAATAGGATTACCCAAATTAGGTAAATTAAATTAGATTTAATTTATCTATTTTATTTATTTATTTAAATAAATAAGAATCAATCTAAAACATATCAAGATCTGATTAAGATCAAGAGAAAAATTTTTGAATATATCTCTTGATCTAATCAGATCTGGACGAACCTGACGGGAAATCAGGATTTCCCTTCAAACATCTACCTAAAGAAAACTGGAGGCAGACTACTGATCAATGGAATTAAAAAAATCTATTGAATGTAATTTAATTAATAAACTTGCATTGCACTGAAATCCTCTACTCTCAAATCCTAATCTTTATTGTTATCGATAATAAAGAGAGACTACCTCTCCAACTTAATCTCATGATAAATACAGCCATATTAGGAACAGGAGGAGAACCTCATCCTAACATGAGCAAAGTCAAAGACCCCAAAACTAATGGATGACTATTATTTAAACCTCCTGGACTGGGGGAAGAGCAACATCCTAGCTGTTGCACTGGGGCCCTCAGTATACCTGTGGAATGCTGAGAATAGTGAGGTGAAGTTGCTCCGAAGAGGTGAATGAAGAGGAGGATCACCCCACAAGTGTTGCATGGTCTGGAGATGGGAAAACATTGGCTGTTGGATTTGCAAGCTCCAGAATTGAGCTCTGGGATGTTGCATCCTCGCGTCAGGTATGGAACAAAGTCAATCTAAACTTGGGTCAGTTTTTGTATATTGGATTCCTTTTTACAACTGGATTTGTTCTAAACAATAAATCAGACAGTTTTCAAGTATCAAAATAACAAATAAGTCGATGTTGTTGGTTCTTGGATTAGGAATTGCTGCTGGTAGACCACAAGCAAAACCTAATTTTGTTTATCATGAGAATGTTTTGTCTGGAAAAATAAACACCATTTGAGGGGCCTTCTCTTTGCATTTATGTTTAAAACTCTAATGGTGGTTTTGGTTGCAAATATCTATGGTCCTGTTACCTTGGAATTACCGAAATAGATGAAAAAAGATCTGATCTTAAGGTTTACCTCAGGTGAGAATCTTAGAAGGACACACGTCCAGAGTTGGAAGCCTTTCTTGGAATCGCAACATTTTGACATCAGGGAGCCATGATGCCTCTATCATCAACCATGATGGTACATTCACTCTTGCCCTTCATAACATTGTACCTTATGTTTTCCTCATAAAACTGCATAAAGAGATTAGAAAAAAAGGATGACATAGCAGTTTTAGAATAACCTTTTTTTTTAAAAAAAATGCAACCCTTTTGGCAGTGAGATCAATTGGCAGATCAGCACGGCATGTACGAGGGCACACCGAAGAAGTGTGTGGTCTGAGATGGTCAGGAGCTGGGGATCTGCTGGCAAGTGGTGGCAATGACAATCTTGTTCATGTCTGGGAACCTTCATACATGGGATCCTCCAAATACCTGCATAAGTTTACTGATCACCGTGCACCTGTAAGGGCTCTTGCTTGGTGCCCATTTCAGCCAAACATACTGGCATCTGGTGGTGGCACAGCTGATCGATGCATTAAGATTTGGAATGCCCGGACAGGGAAGTGTACTTGTGCACAGGTGAAGTCCATCTCTCTATCACTCTCTCTCTATGCATCTGATTTAGCATCATGGAATGAGCCCGATCATGATGTTTTCTTTCTGTTCCAATTTTTAGTTCCATCATCAAAGAATACCATATAAGTAGCAACTTGTTACCATTTAATAGCAGTCTCATGCCTTAATGTATTTGATACTATTGAACAGGTCTGTGCATTGGAGTGGAACAGGCATGAGAAGGAGATTTTGAGTGCCCATGGTTACGGTCGGAATCGGCTAAGTTTGTGGGCATACCCTTCGATGTCGAAGATTGTGGATTTAAGTGGTCATGCAGCCAGAGTCCTGCACCTTACCCAGGTTTGGAAGTCACAAAAGCAGGGGATTGTCTATAATTAAATTTTCTTAACATTACCGCATGGTTGTGCTAACGTTCTTGGTCGTTTCCTTCATTTGTGGAAGCAGAGCCCAGATGGATCGACGGTGGTGTCAGCTGCTGCAGATGAAAGACTTTGTTTCTGGAAGGTGTTTGAACCACCTCCATTGGCCTTCTCAAGAAAGCGTGATGAGGAGAATTCCGGTCCCCTGTCACTGAAAAGATTGCACATAAGATGAGAAAAATCTGTCTGAAGGTTTCTAATCAATCCGAGTTCTAGTTACATCTCGGAAATTGGTGGGTTAATTACATTGTTTGTGCAACAAAGATTTGATTATTGTTAATTATATTGTTTATGTAACAAAGATTTGATTCTTTTCCATGTATATACGTCGTCCTCCTTGTATATTGGGACTATGGAGGTTGCTATCTTTAATTTCCCTTCCCCACGTTTGTATGATTTTGTGAAATATACATTCATTATTATTTAAATCAAAGGCAATATTCTTGTACTAGCAAGAGGAAGAATTGTCTATTTAGCGTGCTCATTTCTGCATCGCTCATCAGTTCTGCTAGTTGTGTGTGTTAAGAAATCAATACAATGCCTAGCATGACAGTGTAAAGTTCTCAATTGAAGGCAAAGAAGGCGTAAGCAAGTTATTAGGCCGTCAACTCTAGGAAAACATAGAACGTAAAAATCTAAAGAAGAGAAGAGAAGAACCAAAGATTATCTGCCCTGTATAGAAGGTATATCTTTCTAATAAGTGAATAGCTGGTGATCGGGAAACAAACAGTATGATGGGAAAAGAAGAAATCTATGCACCATCTGAAGACAGAATAATGAGTTTGAATTATCTTGGTTAAATGAAGAAACTATTTTCAGGTTAATGCCTATGCCAACTTCATTGATTAAAGATGGAACTGATTTGTTCATTGCCAAATAGGTTACATCAAAAATTCATGTAACAGTGCGATTTGTTTAGGTGCACGTTCATGAATATTGATTGGGGGATGCATTTTATGTCTGCTGCAAGGTGGAAACTTTAATTTCCGCTTTAGGCCATCCAGCGAGACGCTGCAGACTTTGAGATTAACAAACAGTTTAAATAGTGCCCTCAAAACCTGCTAAGGAGTGACCACCAAATCTCATAGTCCGAACTTGCATGGTGGAAGCTAATTCCACTTGTAGAGGACCAAAACCGCATCCATTGATTTTGATCAGAACTGGAATATCAGGTCACGGTGCAACTCCAGGCCCTCTAAGTTGATAGGATTTGGATTGGTTCCTGGGCCAGAATTCGATCCATTGACAGCTGTATTAGAGGTATGTATAACTCTTTTCATCCTCTTGCTCATTTCTGCATAATTCTGTGTGTTGAGAAATCGATACAATGCCAAACATGACGGTATAAAGCTCTCTCTTTTTCCCCCCCGTATCTGATTGAAGGCAAACAAGGCAGAAGCAAGTTATTAAGCCCTCAACTCTAGGAGAACATAGAACAAAAAAATCTAAAGAAGAGAAGAGAAGAACCAAATATACATTCATTGATTTGGGTCAGAACCGGAATATCATGTCAAAATGCAACGCCAGGCACACTAAGTTGATAGGATTTGGATCGGTTCCTGGGTCAGAATTCGGTCCATTAACAGCTGTATTAGAGGTATACATAGCTCTTTTCATCTTCTTGCCATGCCAATTGCTAAAACATGTTATGTCTCACAAGTTCGAAAAAACTATCTACTCATTTGTAAGGACTCTAGACGTATTTCGGTCATTTTATATCAATATTGTGCTTCTTGCTTAAAGAGTTATATTTATATAGTAGCCGATGGTAGCAGAGCTATCAAAGTCCATTGCATAATCTTATGGGGCATTTGAAAGATTAACATGGAAGTAATGCTATAAGAGATCAAATAAAACATATAGCTTCATCAAACAAAGAGCAAACTGTCATATATATTTTATAATTAAGATGAAAATATAAAATAACCTTGTGATTCTACATCCTGTGAACCAGCACATGATGCAGAGATAAATCATAATAAGAATAGCTATATATTGAAACTGTAAACATCCCTGGCTGACACATTTCCTTTTAGCAGTCTTGAGCACATACCAGTAGATATTAGTCTATTTGACAAGGCATATGAATGGTGCTTCAATTTTTTCAAAGAATCCATTGATCATCATTACAATCTTTATAGCGTATGGTGAGGACAGGGCAGCATGAGATGAATTCTGGCTATCATTGGCAAGTGTTCAAAGCACATATACTATTGTGTGGTAAAACAGGTCATAGTCGGTATATAAAGTATGAAAGAGATGGAGGGTTTGATATTGGGATGGATCAATTGGTTAGGCATTTAAGTCATGGTCTGGTTATGGGGATAAAAGGGTGAGATGGGAGATGATGAATACCGACTAGTTGAAAGAGATCGATTGGATTGAGCAAAAACTTATCCATGTTCGCTTGGTCAAATATTTCATACTTCATATATTAAATGGAGATCACACTTCAACATTTTTCAATGAGGAGGTGTTGCCACTGGTGGAAACCAATCCGACTCAGATGCCGAGTTAATAGGGTTGCTAGAGATTTTGGCCTATCCATCATCCAAATTGAAAGGATCTCATGGGGTTGCTATACACCTCCACAATAATGGTTCGGTGGCCGCTATGCTTGATTGGTGATGATCCTGATGCTAAGAGCCTATAGTTGGCATTGGATGATGAAAGAATAGCTTTGACCAATGCTCCGATGTTGGCTTTCACTTGAACTAGTAAAAACGAAGAAGCCCACCCATCGGAGCATGACTCATAGTGGACCCTCCATGCCTAAGTCAAACACAGCTCTTAGGAAATAGGAGGATGCCTGAGATATATTGTAAAAAATTCCAAAGAGAATTTACTTGGAGGGCCCCTGGGAATTATGTATAGGTGAGTGTCACAGCCCTCTATTGAGTAGTTCGGAGCAATATGTTGGTTGATAAAATAACAAACCTCATATCTTACCCATGAATCACATACGTGCTTCTCAGTCGAAGGGATTTGTGCAGGCGTCACCTTTGCTAAAAAGCAAGTAGCAATCCCAACTAAGTTGTTACTGGCTGAAAGGAGAGTTTGAAATATAGAGGACTCTCTATGGACCTTTTAGGCTAGCTACATAGCAAGCTTTGAATGGTCAACCTATAGCTAATTGTGAGCTTTCATTGGTCGGTTTGTCTTGTCAACATAGATGATGTTTCAAGGGGCACTTTGAAAGTTTTAAAAAAACTATAAATATATATTTTTACTTATTTCATTTTAACCAGAATAAAATATTTATTGATGAGGGATCGATATATTTAGTTGATAACCAGCCTATAAAATTCTTGCTAATTAATCTCACTATCTCTTTATTTCTACCCATATCTAGACCGATGGTTCTCTACTCATCACTAAATATAATTTCTTATACTTGTAATGAGGTCTTTCTCCCATAATTATAAAGAAAAGTAAAATATTATATTATATTATATATTATTTTAAATTATCCAAGAATAAAATATAGATGGACTAGCTAATCATGATTGCGGGATTTTGGCAAGTTTCCATGATTGTTTCTTCTATATGAGCTATGTACATGTGGTGAATTATATCCTACACCATGTGCACCATATGGTTGTGCACCATTCCAATTGCCCATGCTTTTCTTATAGGCTCCATTCATCAAGTGTTTATCTTAGTAATAGGAGCATAGCAATGAGCATATATGATTGGCATGATCCACCAACATGTGATGAGCATGGTGCAGAATATAATTTCTTAGGGGCGCTGCAAAATATGAAACTCCTTTGTGGTTATTGTTGAGCTATGTATATGGGAAGTTAAAAAGGTGTTTTGTTGTAAATGCAAGTCTCACATCAATTGCCATCAAACCTAATCATTCAATCGTGTCCTTTTTTGCCCTGAGGTTTCTATCCATTATTTTATATTACTATTATTTTTGGTTAAAAAAGAGCCTGGTTTCTTCATTTTACTCTCATAAATAATAAACCACCATGCATTCCAAGCTATTCTAAGCTGAATCTATTGAGTTAATTTTGAATTTTACTTCTAATAGGACAAATCCACATCAACTAAAAGTCTATTTTGGATGGTAATTCAAGTTTATATGGAATTAGGAGTTAATGATAATTCAAGTCCATATTGAATTAGAACACTGGCCTAAATTGATTTAGTATAGAAATAACATTTTGAATCTAAATCAATTTACTCTATTATGTATATCCATTGTAACCTAAATAAAGTAGTAGTAATTAAACTATAATCGAATGTCCTAGAGATCTAGTATATTGGAGTCTAGCGTTTGTGAGATAATTTTATACTGTGTAATCTCTAGTTTTTAATAGTGAAGTTTTTGCACTATCTATACCCATGGACTAGGTCAATAGACCAAACCATATAGATTTTATGTGCCCTTGTTCTTCTCTTGTTTTCACTTCTCTCTTTCTTCTCTCCTTTTTCTCTTCTTGTTTCATTATTTTTCTTGTCTGTCGCAACAAGTTGTATCAGAGCTTAGTCTTTTCGATTGGAGTTTCATGATAATGATCATAAAATTCAAAATCGAGAAGTTCAATGGTGCAAATGATTTTAGCATCTCGTAGATTAAGATGCAAGTCTTTTGGTGCACATGATTTATGGAAGGCACTAGAAGGAAAGAAGAAGCCATCGGATAACATTCCATGTAAATAAGGAGGAGCTATTGGCGAAGGCACATAGTATAATTCTATTGTATTTGATAGATGAGGTGCTTAGAGAAGTTGTTGAAGAGAAGATAGTAGCTGGACTATGATTAAAATTAGAGAATAGATATATGACCAAGTCACTCACAAATAGCTTATACTTGAAGCATCAGCTTTGCCACCTACACATGAAAGAAGGTATACCCATGAAAGATTATATAGATAAATTAATAAAGATATTTTAGAATTAAAAAATATTAGTGTTCTAATTGATGATGACAATCAAACCCTTTTTTTATTATGCTCGCTACCAACCTTTTATGAGAACTTCATTGATACCATGTTGTATGGTAAAGAATCAAACTCTTTTAGTCAGTGATGTAAAAGATGCTTTGCAATTTTAAGGGTTGAAAAAAAAGGTGTCTAAAAGTTTAAGGAGAATCAAGTAGAAGGCTTGATTGCTAAAGATAGAGCACAAAAAAAGGTTCTAGTAGTAAAGGTAAGCCTACATCAAAATTGAAACATAAAAAGCATCTATTATTTTCATTGTCATAAGAAATGACACATTCAATAACTTTGTCCAGAAAGAAAAAGAAATGGTGAAAAGAGAGAGATTGTCTTTGAAGCTAATACTAGTACAGCACCAGAAAATTTCAACTTTCGTAGTAATGAAATTCTATCGGTCAGTGTCGACAACTTTAGGATAGAGTAGATTTTTTATTATGATTATTTCTTTCACATGCCTCCTAATAGAGATTGGTTTTCTACCTATCAGAGTAGGAAATGAAAGGTTCTGCTAGGAGATAATAAATCCATTGGGGTTGTTGGTATTAGAACAATTTGAATTGAGATGATGACGATATTATGAGGATTTTAGAAGCTAGGCATGCTTTGGAATTGAAAAGGAACCTAATTTCAATAGGTACTTTGGATTCTCATGGGTATATATATACTAGCGACTATAGTTTGCCTAAAGTCTCTAAGGGAGCCTTATAGTGATGAAAGAAAAGTGAGTTAATGGATTGCATCACTTATTGGATAAAATAATAATGGATACTATAGTAGTTTCATCATCATCAGGATTGTCGAATAAAGATGCTACTCAGTTGTGACATATGCTTTTAGGGCACATGATCGAGAGATGAATGATGATTCTATCCAAAAAATGGCCCACTTGATGATGTGAAAATAGAAAAACTAGACTTTTGTGAACATTATTATTGGTGCTGAAAATGGACCGTCATCATAGATCGCTGGATTTGGAGTTTGGGATCTTGTTGATGAGGCCTACAAAATAGAATCTTGGCCGAAGGTGGATGGCTCCGGTGTGGACCCTCCAATGATCAAGTAACAAACTTCACCAACAAAAATAGAGTACACAAAAATTAGATAATGAAAAGAGCACTTAGAGGAGAAAACATATCTAGAGGATCTTATTTATAGACGAAGCCTATGACTGATTGATGGTGACTGCTATAACTGAATGTCAGATGGGATATTAATTGCACTAGGTGTGGAGCTCTACACCCAAAAGATATTTTAAAATTTAAAATCTTTTCAAGTCCTTTCATTATGATGAGGTTCTTGTCCTAACTTAATTTTCATAAAAGTATCCCATCTTACGAGTGGAAGAACGAAATCGGACTTTGGTAGCAGAAAGTTTGAGTATTCATTTTATTCGATCTTCGAACTCGAGAGTAGGGACATAAGTATTGAGAAAAAATATTTTTCATCAAAATCTAGGTGGGTCGGACCTTACTGATCCCTGAAAGATGTTATCTAGGTTCAAGATACAATCTTGTCTGAGGTGCAGTTAAATTGATTTCCAAGATCAGTTCAACATTGAAGGATCTGCCCTTCTAAATTCGATAAATTCTGATCTTCAATTCAGGCTTGATAATGACATCATCATAGCAGTAGATCTTGCCATGATCTAACCTTTGATCAAATAAACTTTAGCCACTAGGAAGGCTCGATATTTGATTGATTCCAATTTTCGATTCAAGATAAGCGACGGTCACTTCGCAATACCAGATTTTAATAGAATCCGACCTTAGATTTGGCCAAACTCCATTATAACTAGTGCCTATAAAATTAAACTTAAGAAAATTCGATCGATAGAAGAATTGATACAATCTAGTAAACCTATAGAACCAGATTTAATTAAATCAAACATGAAGCTTATTAAAGAGGCACCATTAAGGAGATCCGGTAGAGTACCATATCAGTCGAATAAATATTATGGTTTCATAGTCCAGAATAGTGATCCTATTGAGCTCGATGAGAGCAACAAGGATCTGATCACCTACATGGATGCCATGTAGAGGTCTGACTTTGAAAAGTGGCTTGAAGCCATGAAATCCAAAATAGAGTTCATGAAGATCAATAGTGTATGGACACTAGTTGATTCACCTGAAGGAATAAAATCCATTGAATGCAAATAAATTTTCAAAAAAAAAGTAGCATAGATAAAAAGATGGAGACCTATAAAACCTATTTAGCTGTCATCAAAAAGTTAGAATGTATTTTGATAAGATGATTAGAATGTATGGTTTCATTAAGAATAGAGAAGAACCCTGCATCTATAAATGGCCAAATGGTTCTACAATTATATTTCTTATGTTGTATTTGAATGACATTCTCTTTATTGAAAATGACATTCCTGTATTACAGGAAATAAAGGTTCAACTATCATCTCAATTCTTTATGAAGGATTTGAGAGAAGTATTCTATATCCTAGAGATGAAGATCTACAAAGATAGATCTAAAAGAATACTTGGGTTGTCCCAATACACGTACATAAAAATCATGCTAAAAAGGTTCAGCATGAAAAATTCGACAACTCCTGAAGAGAGAGAGCATATGAGTAGAATCCCATATGCCTCAGTAGTAGGATCTATCATATACGCCATGACATGTACGAGATTAGATGTAGCATTCTCACTAAGGATAGTGAGTAGATACCAGTCTGATCTAGATGAGAACTACTAGAAGGTTGTAAAGATAATTCCTAAGTATTTGAGAAATACTAAGGATCAGTGACTCATATATGGAGAAACTGACTTAAAATTTATGGGATATATTGATTTCAATTTTTAGTTCGATCAAGATGATAACAAGAATATGTTGGATCATATTTTTATCCTAAATGAAGGAGTAATCTGCTAGAAAAGTTTTAAGTAGAACACTATAGCCGATGTTGTTGGCGAAGCAGAACACATAGCAACATCTGATGCTATCCTGAAAGCTATATGGTTGCAAAAGTTTATTAGCGAGCTAGGAGTGGCACCTTCCATCGATAGTTCAATCCTACTATAGCACAAGAGCTATAGCTCATGCAAAAGAACTAAGGGCGCACCACAGGATCAAGTATATTCTGCATCACCATCATCTTGTTCAGGAGATTGCGGATCAAGGTAATATCGACCTTCAGAAGATCGACGGAAAGAAAAACTTGGCCAACCCATTTGCTAAAGCCTCAGAATGAAGAAGTTCGATGAACTTAAGTGAAATAGAGATATTTAATATTGTTCTAATTAGCTTTAGTCCAAGTGAAAGTTATTAGAAAACATGTGTTGAAAATTATATCCTAAAGTCAATCATCTAGGTTATAGATGGTTGAGCTAAATATAATTATACTTAAATTATTAATAAATAAAATTATTATTTTAATTTTTTTATTATTTTGTACATCTTTGTGTAATGAACTCTTCTGTGATGAAGTCCTTAGGGCTATTTAGACTTTACAAAGAAGGTTTTATTGTTTAGTCCTTAAATTAGTTCGTGATCAAATGATATGCTGTTACTTAGGATGACAACGTATCGAGTGTAGGTTATTGTGTGCCATAAGTATTGGTTGTCCTCTTAACTAAGAAGTATGAAGATATTATTATGGCATACAGGTGAAGTGTAGGGGTACATTTTATTGAACATGATCCAACTGTGGAGCTCTCTACTGTCAAGAGTTGCTCGTGAAGGATATGAATATAAGTATCCTTTAGACCTGAGATCACCATGGTGAGCTGCAAGCAACTCACTGTACTTAGGTACCGAACTATCTGAATTTCTAATTTAGTGATGGAAGGCTACTAGATGTAGTCAAGTACTTATGAAATTGGTGTGTATCAAGATGGAATTGACCCCTCTAAGTATTGGAGCAAGTGCATCACTGTATTTCAATTTAGCAAACCCTCAATCGGAATGGTCCATGTGATGGACACTAAGTTCTGAAATACACTATGGATGAATTTTAAGGTTGATAGTAAATCCTAGATCATCCTTTGAGCATCGAGATCAAGAGGATGAATTATACGATAACCATATACCATAGATTCATCGATGTTGCATTATAATTATTCGATCTATTCGAACATCGGATGCCATTGCTAGATGGTCACATCGATTGGTACAGAAAATTAGTTTCTATGCTATCGGCTTAGGATTTGAACCTATGGGGTCACACACAATAGGAGTTTCTATCTAATCTGATGGCTGATATTGAGTCTTGATGATCTAAGACTCTATGGTTAAGAGTCTCATTGGATTAGAACTCTGTGATCAAGAGTTCTATTAGACTGGGACTCTGAGTCCTTTATATTTAGGACTCTCTAAATGAGAGTCCTGATAACTTGGGACTTTATGGTCGAGAGTTTCATTGGACTGGAACTTTGTTACCAAGAGTCCAAGTAGACTGAAACTCTGAGTCCTACTTATCTAGGACTTCTAATCAAAAGTTCTATTGGTTTGAAACTCTATGATCTCGAGATCCATTCATTTAGGACACTAGGTTCAAGAGTCCCACTAGATTGGAACTCTTTAGGAGTTTCATGTTGATGGGACTCTAATGCCCGATAAACCATCCAATTGGAACTCTAATATTTTTGAAGGATTAATTAAAAATTAAATTGATGATTAGCTCAATTTGATTGAGCAATGAGGATTTGATCAAGTCTAATTAAATTTGATTTGATTGAGTTTGACCCGATCAGATCATGAGATGACCTAATCGCTAAGGAATATTCGATCCTGATTTGATCAGGACCTGAACCTAATTAATTTTTAATTTAATTAAAATTTTATTAATTTGAATTAAGCCTAATTTGGTTGGGTTAAACTTGATCTAATTGATTTAAATTAATTAATTTGGTTGAAACCAATTAGGACTAAGTCAAATGAGATTTGAATTTAAATTCTCCCTAGCACCCACCATATTTGACTTTTCCACCTTGACCCATGCCCTCTAATTTTTGCATGAGATTTCTCATGCAGAAATGAATGTGCACCCTTTCTCTCTTCTACCTTTGATCTGGTCCAATAGTTGGACCAGTTTAAACTAAGTTGAATTTTGAATTCAACTTGGTTGGTTTGAAATTTGAAAAACCTAATTTCTTCCTTATCTATTCTCCATGCCTACCTATCTTTTGTCGCACATTTTCTTAAAAAAATTTTAGATTGTGGGCAAGTAGAAGGAGAGTCCTTCTACTCATCATCCTCTGGGATAGGCATTGGAAAAGGATAAGATCCCATTTGAATTCAAATACTAGAAGTTGGTTGAAACTAGTTCAACCAATCTTAACCTATCCACTCCACATAGAATTTCCATTTATTTTCCATGAAATAAATTATGAGAATTTTTGTGCATGAAGCATGAGGGGTTATCTTTTTGTGGTAAAAATTTGAAAGTGATTGGGCATTGATTTTGGGTAAAAAAAATCTTGGAATGAAGGTGAGCAAAATCATACAACACTTTATTTTTCCTTCATGCTTCTATTATCTTTTGATTTTTGTATCTAAGGACACCCAATTTTTAAATTTGATCTAAATAGGATTTATAGATTTGAAAGTAATCTTTCTATGAAAACTTGTTTCATGGAAAAACTCCACATAGAGAGGGCATGAGAGGGTTTTTAGTGCATTAGGGTTTTTGGGCTGAATGAAACCCTAGGGTTGGGACCCTGGGTTCGAATGGAGAGATCGAGTGTTGTGAGCATCGGATCACCACCAAACTTTAGACACAAACTCATCATCCTCCATACTCCATGTTCTAATTTTTTGGAGTATTCAAAAAGTTAAAAAGAAGGTGATTGATTGGATCGATTGTGATCAACCATCAAAGGCCCCAACGAGAAGCTAGCACTCCGATGGAGCTGGTTGGGATCGAAAACTCCATGTGGACCAACCATAGAGGTCAGATGAGTGTGCGACTATAATGTGACACCACAACTTATTTTGATAGATTCATATTACAGAGATCAGCTATCCACATACAAGTATCGAGTTCTAAACTCGTATCGGTCAGCAGATTCGATTTGATAATCGATCACATTTAAATTTTAAATTATATATTAGCATGTCTAGATCCTAAGTATGATTTACATTAATTAGATTAATGCATGCAGTAGATTAATATTTAATTAATTTTAGTTTTCACTACTTTAATTTTAAAAATATTTTGAAAATGCATGCTAAAAATCTTGCTCGATTTTTTTCAATGGTATCAGAGCAACTGGGTTGCTTGACATGTCTAATATGTAATTAAAAATTAAATATTAATATATTTGATATGCTTAATTTAGATAACTTAGTAATCAAGAATGAATGAGCCATCAAGTCATCCAATCATAAGGGATAAGTATGGTTTAAAGGCCATCTCCTTCCATTCAGTGGGGATCCCTTATGGCTGTAGTGGTGCCACCGTGAACTCATTTATTAAGATGAAAAATGAAAAAATTTTAATGATTAAAATTATTTTAATTAAAAATTAAATATGAATGTATTTTAGATTAAATCTAAAAGGTTGATTTATAGTTTAATTTTTATTATATTTTATTTTCTATTTAAAACTAGCAATTGATTGCTGTTTGAGAAATGAGCCGACTCGTTTCTAAAATGAGTTGATCCATTTGAAAAATAAAAAAAATGAAAACCTTTCAAAATTTGAAAATTATTTTTGAAATGCCGACCCATCAGCCTAAAAACTTAATTAAAAGAATTAAGTATTGTCTTTTAGGTTCTAGAATTATGAATTAAGATTCTAAGACAAAATCATAAGATTGTGGGTTAAAGGGTTAGATGAATTAGGTTCATAAATTGGGTTAGATCTACGATTAGTTAAAGAATAGATTAATCTAGAGTAATTGATCAAATCTAACCAAGTGTTGAATTAGATTAGATCAAGGATACTCTAGAATCAACTCTAATTGTTATAGTTGGATGAGTCCATGTCTTTAACAAGACCAAGATGGACTTAATTCATGGCTAAGCGGTCTAGTCCGAAATTACTAAGTTGATCAGATTAAACATAATTAACCGATTGATATCTAAGATAAGTTTGGCAGTTTAGATCAGTAATTTTTAATTGAGAACTACTCACACTGATTTGATCTTTGACGAGTTAATGGCATATCCCTTTCATTGATCTCACTTACCTGACCGATATGGTCGATTGAAATTTGATTAGCTCACTTGATGATTCGGATTAACCTATGTCACTAGGAATCAGTTTGACTGATTTCAATTAGTATGACTAAACTAGGTGCCCGTGGACTTAAATTGATCCTAGTCCTAACCTATTGACTTGATGAAGTCAGTGGAAGAATTTGACTTGGTGAAGTCAGTAGGAAAAATTTGGTCCATGTCCTTTCTATCATAAAATCATATGTAAACTAAATTCTCTAAATTATTAGGTCCTTAAAATGGCTAAGTTATGGGGATAACCAAATCATAGCCTCCCATTAAGGTGAATAGTAATAAATCCAATTTTTTGGGTGAACATTGGAGGTGCTTTACACCTGATGTTTATTTGAATATTGAAATTACTGTACATCATATGATGATTAGGTCACACTTTCTTAATGGTGATCAGATTAGCCAGAGCTTTTCTTAGGCCTGATTATTATTGGTTTGATGCACCGAAGTCAATCATGTTAATTGTTGGACCTAACTAGACCTTTTCAGTGAAAGCCATAGCATACTAATTGGGCATTTGGGGCAAAACCTAAATACTAAAAATTATTTGAAAAAATAATTGATTGTGAACCTACCTGTAGATGCACACAGGTTAGTTAGAGCTTTCCTCGGGCCCATATGTAGTCTATGTAGATTTCAATATCCACTAAGGAGTTAGTGTAATTTCTTGAATTAGAGGTAGAGGTTACCAATTCATTAAAAATAGTGAAAGAATCTTTAGACTAAAGTCTAAGTCTTTAGGATTAATTAATTCAAGTACTAATAAGATTTCATGTTTTTCTTTTAGATAATTAGAATGGCTAGAGTTAGTCCACTCCATTCACTGTTGGATAGTGGTAAGTATTTAGGACTTAAGAACAAGTAGTCTAGTATTGACCCTAATTAGGCAGACCCAGAGAGAAATGGTCCTCTTGATCCAAATAGGCTGAATAGTAAAAATCAGCAAGTGGTTACTAGTTAAGGCTATTATATGATAACACCTTACAATTTCTCTATATATAATACATCTATCGAGATATTAGATATCGGAAGTCTGATTCATATATGCAATTTATTGCATGGACTTCAAATTGATAGAAAATTTGAGAATGATGATAGATTTTTTAATGTTGGGGATGAAAGTCAAGTTGCAATCCTAACATTAGGAACTCTTGAATTATTTTTTAAAAATAATAGTATCATTTTAAGTGACTATCACTATTATCCATCTTTTATGATAAATATAATATCCATTGGGCTTTTGGCCCAAGATGGTTATAGTTTTTCAATAAAGGGACATTATTATGATATCATTATGAATGATGTCACAATAATGCAAGAACAATTAACAAATAATATTTATATTTTATCATAGCCTATTAGTGTAATGTACACGTTGAATAAATGACCAAAATTAGATAATGTCACTAATGCTTATCTTTGGTTCGGTCATATAAACAAGAATAGGATTAACAGGTTAGTCAAGAAGCGTATCCTTGACATTGATGATTGTAAATCATTGAATATCTGTGAGTCCTAATAAGATGACCAAATCATCTTTACTGAAAAGGATGAGTAGGCCACTGAGCTTCTAGGTCTAGTATATACTGATGTATGTAGACCTATGAACACATATACTAGAGGTGGATTTTACTACTTTATTATATTTACTGACGATCTATCTAGGTATGGATATGTATATCTTATGAAGAGTAAATCCGACTCATTTGAAATATTCAAACAATATCGAAATGAGGTAGAAAAATAACTTGGGAAGAGTATTAAAATTCTCTGATCTGACTGAAGAGGTGAATATCTTTCCAACGAATTTTTGATATATCTAGGAGAGAATGGAATTTTCTCACAATGGATCCCTCCTGAAACACTATAGCATAATTGTGTATCTGAAAGGAGAAATCGAATCCTGTTGGATATGGTTCGATCCATGATGGAGTTTACAAGTCTGTCGATTTTATTTTGGGATTATGCACTAGAAACTATCTGTTTTATTTTGAATAATATTTCGAGCAAGTCTGTTGCAAAAACTCCATATGAGATATGGATTGGGTGTAAACCGATACTCTCTCATTTTAGGATTTGGCGATGTCCGACTTATGTTAAACATTTGTAGCCAAAAAAGCTTGGATCTAAGTCTAATAAATGCTTATTCATAGGGTATCCCAAGAAAACTAGGGGTTATTACTTCTACCTTACTAAAGAACAAAAGGTGTTCATCAGCAATAGAGTAGTCTATTTAGAAAATGAGTTCCTTAGTGAAGGAACAGCTACCTCTAATGTTGAACTTAGTGAAGTTCGATAGATGGAAGAACTGACATATTATAGTGTACCTATAGAACTAGATTTGATAAGATCAAATCTAGAGCCTATTGAAATGGCACCAAAAAGATCCGGTAGAGTACCGCATCAATCGGATAGATACTATGATTTCTTGATCTAGAATGATGATCCTATCAAACTCGATGAGAACGATGAGGACCCAATCACCTACATGGATGCCATGTAGAGGTTCGACTCTAATAAGTGGCTGAAAGCCATGAAGTTCGAAATGGAGTCCATGAAGGTCAATAGTGTACGGACACTAGTTGATCCACCTAAAGGGGTAAAATCCATTGGGTGTAAATAGATTTTTAAAAGAAAATAAGATACAGATGGAAAGATGGAGACCTATAAAGTCCATTTGGTTGTCAAGGGATATCGTCAGCATTATGGTATTGACTATGATGAGATATTTTTTTCAATGGCAATGCTTAAATCTATTCAGATCATGCTTGTGATAGCAGCATACCAAAACTATGAGATCTGGCAAATAGATGTGAAAATAGCTTTCCTAAATGGAGAGCTAGATAAAGAGGTATATATGATACAGTCTAAGGGTTTCACATCTATAGATGATTCTAAGATGTGCAGGCTTTAAAGATCCATCTATGGATTGAAACAAGCATCGCAAAGTTAGAACACACATTTTGATAAAGTATCAAAACGTATGGCTTTGTTAAGAATGAAGAAGAATCCTGCATGTATAAATGGGCCAATGGTTCTATTGTTGTATTTCTTATACTGTATATTGATGACATTCTCTTAATCAGAAATGACATCCCTGCTTTATCAGAAATAAAGGTTTGGCTGTCGTCTTAATTCTCCATGAAGAATTTGGAAGAAGCTTCCTACATCCTAGGGATGAAGATCTATAGAGATAGATCTAAAAGATTGCTAGAATTATCCCAATCTACGTACATTGATATCGTGCTGAAGAGGTTCACCATGGAGAATTTCAAGAAGGCCTATCTCCTGATAGGCCATGGAATTTCGTTCTTGAAGAGGAATTGTCTGATAACTCCTCAAGAGAGAAAGCGTATGAGTAGAATACCATATACTTTGATAGTGGGTTCTATTATGTACGTCATGATATATACGAGATCGAATGTGGCATACTCACTAAGGGTAGTGAGCAGATACCAGTCTGACCTAAGTGAAAATCATTGGAAGGTTGTGAAGATAATCCTAAAGTATTTGAGAAATAGCAAGGAACAGTGGCTCATCTATGGAGATTCTGACTTGAAACTTATGGGATATACTGATTCTAGTTTTCAATCAGATCATGATAATAGCAAAAGTGTATCAGATTTTATATTTACCCTAAATAGTGGAGCGATCTGTTGGAAGAATTCTAAGCAGCACACTATAGTCAATTTTGTATGTGAGGTGGAGTATGTCGCGGTATTTGATACTATGAAGGAAGCTGTGTGGTTATAGAAGTTCATCGACGAGCTGAGAGTGGCACCCATTCTTGGATGATCCGATGCTGCTATATTGTGATAGCACTGGAGCCATAGCTCAAGCGAAGGAGCCGAAGGCACATCAGCGGACCAAACATATTCTACGTCGCTACCATCTTGTACGAGAAATCATGGAGCGAGATGACGTTGAGCTTCAAAAGATCGACAGAAAGGAGAACGTGGTCGACCCCTTTACTAAAGCTCTAGGAATCAAAGAGTTTGATAATCACAAATGGAAGATGGGTATTCGATACTATTTTGAGTGGCTTTAGTCTAAGTAAGAGTTGTTGGGAATTATATCCAAAAATCAATCATTTAGATTATAGATGGTTGAACTAAATATAATTATACTTAAATTATTAATAAATAAAATTATTATTTTGGCCTTTTCATCACTTTGTGCATCTTTCTGTAATGAACTCTTCTGTGATGAAGTCCTTAGGACTATTTAGACTCAACAAAGGAGGTTTTATCGTTTAGTCCTTAAATTAGTTTATGACCAAATGATACGCTATTACTCAGGACAATAACGTATCGAGTATAGGTCGTTGTATGTCATAAATTTTGATTGTCCTCTTAACCAAGAAGTATGGAGATACTATTATGGCATGTAGGTAAAGTGTAGGGGTACATTTCACTGAACGTGATGCAACTACGGAGCTCTCTACTATCAAGAGTTGCTCATGAAGGATATGGGTATAATTATCCCTTAGACCTAAGATCATCATGGCGACTTGCAAGTAACTCACTACATTTAGGTACCGGACTACCTAAATTTCTAATTCAGTGACAAAAGGCTATTGGGTGCAGTCAAGTACTTATGAAGTTGATTTGTGTGTCAAGATGGGATTGACCCCTCCAAGTATTGGAGCTAGTGCATCACTATATTTTAATTTAAAAAATTCTCGATCGGAGTGGTCCATGTGATGGACACTGAGTTTTGAAATATACTATGGATAAATTTTAGGATTGATAGTAAACCTTAGATCGTCCTTTGAGCATCGAGGTCAAGGGGATGAATTATACGGTAACCATATGCCACAGATTCATCGATGTTGCATTATAATTATTCAACCTATCCGAATGTCGGATACCATTGCTAGATGGTCATATTGATTGGTATAGAAAATTAATTTCTATGCTACCGACTTAGGATTCGAATCTATGGGATTACACATAATAGAAGTTTCTACCTGATCTGATGGCTGATATTGAGTCTTGATGATCTAAGACTCTGTGGTCAAGAGTTTCATTAGACTAAAATTCTATGACCAAGAGTTTCACTAGACTAGGATTTTGAGTCCTTCGTGTTCAAGACTCTCTGAACGAGAGTCCTGATGACTTAGGACTCAGTGGTCGAGAGTCCCACTGGACTGGAACTCTATGACCAAGAGTTCTAGTAGACTAAGACTTTGAGTTCTACTTATCTAGGATTCTCTGATCAAGAGTCCCACTGATCTGAGACTCTATGATCTCGAGATTCATTTGTTTAGGACACTGGATTCAAGAATCCCACTAGATTGGGACTCTTCAAGAGTTTCATATTGATGGAACTATGATGCCCAGTAACCCATCCGATTGGGATTCTAATATTTTTGAAGGATTAATTAGCAATTTAATTTTTAATTAACTTAATTTGATAAAATGATGAGGATTTGATCAAGTCTAATTAAATTTGATTCGATTGGGTTTGATCCGATCAGGTCACGAGATGACCTAATCGCTAAGGAAGATTCGATCCCGATTTGATCAGGACCTGGATCTAATTAATTTTTAATTTGATTAAAATTTTATTATTTTGAATTAAGTCTAATTTGGTTGGATTAAACCTAGTCTAATTGATTTAAATTAATTGATTTGGTTGAAACCAATTAGGACCAAGTCAAATGAGATTTGAATTTAAATTCTCCCTAGTGCCCACTATATTTGACTTTTCCACCTTGACCCACGCCCTCCTCTAATTTTTGCATGAGATTTCTCATGCAGAAATGAATGTGTGCCCTTCCTCTCTTCTGCTTTTGACCTGGTCTAAGGGTTGGACCAGTTCAAACTAAGTTGAATTTTGAATTTAACTTGGTTGGTTTGAAATTTGAAAAACCTAATCTCTTCCTTATCTATTCTCCATGCCTACCTATCTTTTGTCACACATTTTTTTTGAATGACTTTAGATTGTGGGCAAGCAGAAGGAGAGTCCTTCTACTTGTCATCTTCTGGGATAGGCATTGGAAAAGGATAAGACCCCATTTGAATTCAAATACTAGAAGTTAGTTGAAACTAGTTCAACCAATCTTAACCTATCCACTCCACATAGAATTTTCACTTATTTTTTATGCAATAAATTATAAGAATTTTTGTGCATGAAGCCCAAGTGGTTACCTTTTCGTGATAAAAATTTGAAAGTGATTGGACATTGATTTTGGGCAAAAAAAATCTTAGAATGAAGGTGAGCAGAATCATACTGCACTTTATTTTTTCTTCATACCTCTATTCTCTTCTAATTTTTGTATCTAAGGATATCTAATTTTTAGATTTGATCTAAATTAGTGTTTATAGATTTGAAAGTCATCTTTCTATGAAAACTTGTTTCATAGAAAAACTCCACACAGAGAGGGCATGAGAGGATGTTTAGTGCATCAGGGTTTTTGGGCTGAATAAAATCCTAGGGTTTTATAGATTTGAAAGTCATCTTTCTATGAAAACTTATTTCATGGAAAAACTCCACACAGAGAGGGCATGAGAGGATTTTCAGTGCCTCAGGATTTTTGGGCTGAATGAAATCCTAAGGTTGGGACCTTGAGTTTGGGTGGAGAGATCGTGTGCTGTGAGCATCAGATTATCACCAAACTTCAGACACTGACTCATCATCCTTCATACTTCGTGTTTTGATTTTTTGGTGTATCTAAAAAATCAAAAATAAGATGATCAATTAGATTAATCATGATCAACCATCAAAGATCCCACCAAAGAGCTAACACTTCAATGGAGCTGGTTGGGATCAGAAACTCCGTATGGACCAACCATAGAGGCCGAACGAGTGTGCGGCTATAATGTGACACCACAACTTATTTTGATGGATTCAAATTATGAAGATCAGCTATCTACACACAGATATCGAGTTCTGAACTCATATCGATCAGTAGATTTGATTTGCTGATCGATCATATTTAAATTTTAAATTATATATTAACATATCTAGATCCTAAGTAGAATTTACATTGATTAGATCAATGCATGCAACAGATTAATATTTAATTAATTTTAGTTTTTACTGCTTTAATTTTAAAAATATTTTGAAAATGCATGCTAAAAATCTTACTCGATTTTCTTCAATATGTTCTAATGCCAATCATTTAAGTTATAGATGATTATAATTTATATATAAATTATTAATTAATAAAAATTATTTAGCTTATTCATCATAAATTATCTATCTTTCTTAAGTAAACTCCTATGTTATGATAAAGTTCTTAGAACCATAATCAATCGATAAAAAAGGATTTATTGGATGGTTCTTAAAATAGTTCATAACCAAATGATAGGTTATTAATTAGGATGATAACTTATTAAGTTTAGATCACTATATACCATATGCATTGGTTATCCTCATTATTAAGTGGTATGAAGATACTGATATGGCATATCGGTGAGATATAGGAGTACATCTATCCTAAATATGATTAATGTAGCACTCTACTATCAAGAGTAGCTAGCAAAAGTTTATGGATATAAGTATTCCTCTGACCTGAGATCACCATGGTAACTTGCAAGCAACTCATTGTACTTTAGTATCAAACTATATGTATTTTTAATATAGTGATAGAAGGTTACTAGGCATAGTTAAGTACTTATAGAGTCGGTGTATGAGTCAAGATGAGATTGGCCACTCTTAATTAATTTCAGAAGCGAATGTCTCGCTGTGTTTCAATTAAGTAAAATCTAGACCTAGGTAATCCTTATGAGGAGTCATAGAATTTATAAAGTTGAGACATAATATGGATGAACTATTTGAGAATCGATAGATAACTCAAAGTCATCCTAAGCATTAAGAATTAAAGGGATGAATTATGCGGTAACCATAGGCCAAAGTTCTAAGAATGTTACTTTACATATATTCGACCTATCCAGACATCGGGTATCATTACTAGATGGTCATTTTGATTGGTACAAAAATTGGTTCATATATTTTTAGCTTAAGTTCGAATCTATGAGGTCACACATATAAGAGATTTCTCTCTGATCGGATGGTTGATCAATGATTAAGAATCTTTCAGTGATCGAATCATCAATATGATTGATGATTGATTAAATGTAAGTATTATAGGAAGATTTATTAATAATTAAATTACTAATTGGCTTAATTTGATTGAGTATTAGGACTGAGATCAAGTCTAATTGAATTAGATTCAATTAAATTTGGTTTGAACTTGATTAGGATAAGTCTAATTGATTTATGAGATAAGCCAATTATAAGAAAGAATAATTTTCTATTTGATTAGGACTTGAGTGCACCTAATATTAAAAAATATGTTTCAAAGTCAATCATCAGCCTATTGATGGTTGAGCTACATAATAATTATAATTAATTTATTAATTAATAAAATATATTTTTGATATTTTTTATTATAAGTTTTCATCTTCTAACGAACTTCATTATTGTGATGAAATCCTTAGAATAATTTAGGTTTGATTAAGAGAGGATTTATCGATTAGTCCTTAAAATTATACACGATCAAATGATAGACTATTAATTAGGATGACAGCGTCTATCGAGCATAGGTCACTGTATGCCATATAGATTGATTGTCCTCTTAACCAAAGAGTATGAAGATACTGGTATGACATACAGGTAAGATATAGAGGTACATCATCACTGAACGTGACCAACTTCAAAGCATTCTACTGTCGAGAATGTCTCTAATAGGATATAGGTATAAATGTCTCCTAGACCTGAGATCACTTCAATGGCTTACAAGCAACTCATTATGCTTTGGTACTGGACTAAATGAATTTCTAATTCAGTAACGAAAGGCTTATGGGCATAGTCAAGTACTTATAAAGTCGATGTATAATCAAGATGGAATTGACCACTCTAAGAGTTGGAGAAGAATGCATCATTGTATTTCAATATAGCAAAATCTTGGCTAGGATAATCCATGAGATGAATTTAGTATTTTGAAATACAATGTGAATAGCCTGATCAGAGTCGATAGTTTAACTCTGAGGTATCCTATGAGCATTTTGGTCAAGAAGATGAATTATAAGAAAACTATATCCATATGGGTTCTAAGTATGTTGTTCTACACATTCGACCTATCTGATCATCGGGTACCATTGCTAGATGGTAATATCGACTAGTACAAAAATTTATTTTAGTGCTACTGACTTAGGCTCAGACCTATGGGGTCATATACATTAAGTTTACGATCTGATCCAATGGTTGATCAACGATTAAGAATCGTTCTAAGGTTAAACGATCAATATGATTGATATTTAACCTAGTGCGAATATTGTAGGAGGATCAATTAGCAATTTGATTGCTAATTGACTTAATTTAATTAAGTCAAAGGATTGAGATTAATTCTAATTAAATATAATTTAATTAGATTTAGTTTAGACTTGATTGGATCAAGTTCAATTAGTTTATTAGATAAGCCAAGTGCAAGGAACAACTAGTCCTAGTTCATCTAGGACTTGGATCAACCTAATTTTTTAATTTAATTAAAAAATTAAATTAAAATTTAATTTAATTTAATTTAATTTAATTAAGTTTTTAATTAGATTAGGATCTAACTTAATTGGGTTGAATTAATTTTGGTTTGATTTGGTTTGAAAAATCATATTTGACCAAGTCAAATATGGAATCCTAGTAAGACTAGGATCCATCTTGCGCCACCTATATCCCATGCCTCCCCACACCCACTCTCCCTTTATTTTGGGTGACAAATCTCCTGTCCCTAGTCTTCATGCATGCCCACTCATCTTCTCTCTTTCTTATATGACAATTAGTTGTGGACCCGATCAAAGGAGGAAGTTTGAATTTGATTTAAATTTTTCTTTCGATAGAGTTTTAGGAAGCTAAAACTCTTTCCATGCATGCTGCCCATTCTTCCTATTTTCTCTCTAATTTATTCAATGGAAAAAAAGAAATTTTGTGTGCTTTTCTCTGATGGTCCATGCTAAAAAGAAAGGAGGGGGGGTCCAAGTATTGGGTGCACCAACTAGTTGCCATGTTTGTTCTTTCCTAGTCTAAGAATTTGACCCAACAAGGACTCCTCTATAACTTATTATATAGGATAAATTTTGGGCTGATTTTTGGACATGTTCCAGACCTTGGAGAGTACTTTTGGGCATGTAAATACCAGGATGAGAGACCTCTTGGACATTAGGTTTTCATAGACATCAATCTGGGTATCTAAGTGAGAGAACAGAGAAGAAGAAGAGGGTCTTCTTCTAGGGTTGCTTTGTTCTTCACTTATCCTTCTCTTTTGAGATTTTTTTTAAGAGTGTCTCAGACCTAAAATTTTTTCTCTTCCTTCCATTTTCTGGAGGAGTCCTAATTCAGAAGAAGAAAGCATCAGATCAACTATCGAAGAAGGATCAGCACAGTACTAGCATACTATGCTGATTTCCTGCGTAGGACTTTTGATCGAAGTTCGTGGGCTCGTATGAACATCTCTTAGAGGTTGGATATATATATGACTTCAAGCATCATCCTCAAGCCTGGATCAGTAAGTTAGAATGTCTAACTTACATAGATAATACAGATCTGATCTGTTTTTACATACCTGCATTAGATGTAGTATAGATGCATGTTGATATGATCAACATGTTCTTTTTTCTTTATGTTTTTAATTTTTAATTTAATCTCATGCCATAATCATGTAATGAAATCTTAGATCTAAGAATTCTCTATTTTTTTATAAATAAATTTTAATTTATTTTATTTTTTTACTATTCAATCTTGAAAAAATTTCAAGATCTAGCCCTGAAATCCTAGATCTGATTCCTTCAAAATTAAATGCAAGTATTGCAAAAAGATTTATTAACAATTGGATTGCTAATTGGCTTGATTTGATTGAGAATTAGGACTGAGATTAAGTCTAATTAAATTAGATTCAATTAGATTTGGTTTGAACTTGATTAGGATAAGCCTAATTGGTTTATAAGATAAGCCAATTACAAGAAAGAATAATTTTCTATTTGATTAGAACTGAGTATACCTAATTTTTAATTAAGTTAGAATCTAAATCAGATTTAAATATAATTTAATCTAATTTAATTGATCTTCTAGTTGGACTAAGATCACTCTTAATTAGGTTGCATAAATTCTAGTTCAATAGGTTTTAAATTAGGTTTGACCTAGTCAAATTCGAAGAGTTCTAGTTGGATTGGGATTCTTCCTCTCCCTTGTGCTTAGTATCCCATGCCCCATACCACCTTTCTCTTGGTGTTATGTGAGTTTTACTTACACCAATAGGATGGCTCACGTGCCCCCCCTCTCTCCTAGTCTTTGGATGAAAGTCATCCAAGTTTAAAGGAAAAGTTTTATTTGATTGCAATTCTATTTGATAGAGTTTTGAATCACTAAAACTCTCTTCCTTTTCTTTTGTAAAATTGTTACCATGCCTACCTTTGTTGGATGCCTCCTTTTGCTGAGCATCCTCTTCTTAATTTTCTAGCATGGATTATTTCTTGCCTAAAGAGACTTGGAGAGAGTTGGATGCCACCAAGCAATCCTATTCTACTAGGTTTTGACCTAGTCTTTATTTTTTAAAGGGGTGCCTCTTTTAAAGGGTAGATGGTGTGAGAAATCTTGTGAGATTCCATAGAAAAGTCTAGAGAAATAGGGAGAGAGGGTGTGGAGAGTTGTACACCTAGTTGCTTGGGCATGGTGGTTTCTTTAGGACATCAATTGTTTATGTCCTATTGAGAGAAAAAGAAGAGAAGAGGGATCTTCTCTTAGGATTTCTTTCTGAGCATTCTCTTCTTCATATTTTGAGAGATTAGAGAGTAGATTCTCTCCTTCAATTCTTCACCTATTTTTCATCTTTTGGAGGGTCTAAGAAGATTCAAACAATGGTAGTCAGATCAACCATCAGGAGGAATCTGCGAAAAGCTAGCACTTCGCGTGGATCTTCATTCGATGAACCTTTGATCAGTGTGGAAGCCTCGTGTAGATAATCTGTAGAGGCCAAATATCATGTGCAACTCCAAGCAATAAAGACAACCATGAAAATCAGTAGTGATGTTCTTAACCCACGCTAAGGTAAAGATATCCGATCTCTTTTATACCTAGATTTGATCTAGGATTTGTTAGATGTGATCTAGGGTATTGATATAATCAATACCAATTTAATTATTATTTTAGATTTAATTATGCATCTTATTATGTCATAGGTCCTAGACATAGGTATTTAATAATTTGATCACATGCATAAATAGGTTAATTAGATTAATCTAAGTCTTCCGCCATATTATTTTTTAAAAAAGTTTTGAAATATATGCATAAAATCCTGCATAATTTTTCTTCACAGACTTCAATAAATAATAGCTAACCACTAATAGGTGGCAACAACCATCAGCCCACTCTCTATAATAAAATTTGAATGGTCCGAGTAGCTTACTGACATTTGGTTACAACAATCACCATCAATTGGTTACAAGCTTCATCTATAAATAAGATCCTTTAGATATGTTTTCTCATCTAAGTGTTTTTTTTATTATCTAATTTCTATGTACTCCATTCTTGTTGGTGAAGTTTTTAACTTGATCGTTAGAGGATCCAAGCCGAAGCCACCGACCTCAAGCCAGGACTCTATTTTGCAGGCCTTATCGACAAGATCCTGAACTCTAACTTCAGTGATCTCCAGTGGCGGTCCATTTTCAGCACTAATAATTATATATTTGGTAAGTAGTGCAGGATAAAATTTAGCACTGGTATTCATAGTACCAAGAGTATGTTGGATTACATCCATTCAAACCTCTGGGGTCCTCCAATTGCATCAAAGAGTAGACATTGTTATTTTCTAATATTTACTGATAATTATTCTAGAAAGATCTAGGTATATTTCTGAAATGCAAGGATGAACTACTGGTCAAATTCAATTAGTAGAAAGCCTTAGTTAAGAAGTAGATAAGAAAGAAGATTAAAATACTAAGAATCGATAATGGCTTAGAGTACTATTCAAGTGAATTTGATAAGTTCTGCATGAATGAAGGTATGGTGAGTATTGCACTATACGAGGTACACCATAATAAAATAGGATTGTAGAACAAATGAATAGGACACTCATAGAGGGAGCACATTGTATGCCCTCAACTACTAGTCTTGACAAAACTTTCTATGTTGAAATAGTTAATACAGTATAGTACCCAATAAATCAGTCTCCATCAACTACAATTGAGTATAAGATTCTGCATGAAGTATAGTCTGGTCACTCTAGTAGTTATTCTAGTTTGAGAATATTTGGTTGTCCTATATATATTCATATGAATGATCATAAATTTGAACAAAGAGCAAAAAGATACATATTTCTAGGTTAAGCAAATAGGCTAAAGGAATATAGATTGTGGTGTATAGATAATTCTAGGTCATCCAAAATTATTATTAGCAAAGATGCTACTTTTAATAAGTATGCTATATAAAACTAGAAGAAATAATCTATTGACAATACAAGTATAGACTGCGATGTCAGTAAATAGATGGGACTTGATATTGAAGCCCCAAGAAGAGAGTCACAAAACTCTCCAATTCATCCCAATGATGTAGAGTTATAGGGGTTTATACAAGATGATGAATTACTATAGCAATAGCAATACAATATTACTACTAGTAGAAAGAGGAGGCAAGTTAGACCATCTTCATAATATACAAATATAGTTGCTTATGCTCTTGCAACAACTGAGAGTATTGAGAGTGAAGAACCTTCCTCATATTAGGATGCAGTTAACAGCAAGGAGTCCATAGGTTGGATCGTAGCTATGAATAAAAAAATTGAGTCACTTCAAAAATATCATACTTGGGAGTTAGTCTAATTGCCTATGGATAAAAGAGTAGTAAGCTATAAATAGATTTTCAAAAAGAAAGAAAGCATTCCTGGGGCTAAGGCAGCATGGTTCAAAGTATAGTTAGTTGTAAAGGGGTATACTTAGAAGGAGGGAGTGGACTTTCATGAAGTGTTGTCTTTTATTGTGAAGCATAGCTTAATGCACATACTACTTACCATGATTTATGCATTTGATTTAGAGCTTGAGCAACTTGATGTCAAAACTACCTTTTTTGCATAGTAAGTTAAAGAAACAAATCTATATGTCATAGCTAGATGGGTTTCTTGTTCCAAGTAAAGAGAATTAGGTTTGCCCATTGAAGATATCTTTATATGGTTTAAAGATATCACCTAGCCAATGGTACATAAATTTGACATTTTATCGTTAATGATGGTTTTACCAAAAATCTCTATGATAGTTGTATCTATTATAGAAATCTTTCAAATAATTTCTTTGTATATTTGTTATTGTACATTGATGATTTGTTGATTGTAGCTACGGATAAATCTAAAATCAATAAGTTGAAAGTTCAGTTGAGTGGTGAATTCAAATAAAAGTTTTGGATGTAGCAAAGAAGATTTTAAAGATAGAGATCCATATAGATCAACAAGCAGGTTGATTGTACTTATCTCAGAAAAGTATAAAGAGAATGTATTTGAATGCTTTGGTATGAATAGATCCAAATTGATGAGTACTCCTTTGGCTACACATTTTAAATTACCTGTTTCATTATCATTGAAAAGTAAGAAGAAAGTGGAGCACATGTCATGTGTTTCATATGCTAGTGAAGTTGGTAGCATGATATATCTTATGGTTTACACTAGGCCCAGTATTTTATATGCTATTAGTATAGTTAGCAAATATATGGGCAATTCTAGTAGCTTTATGTTCCAATTTAAACCGATTTACTTAAGGTTTACTTGTTCCTTTTCCATTCCTTTCTCTCCCTTTTTATCATTATTAAAAAGAATATGGAATGCATACAAGAGAGAAATTTAAGAAGGATAAATGTGTTCATAAATAAAGCTATCAGCAAAATAATTTCTACATATATAACTTCATTCATAGGTAACTAAAACATTCATAACTTCATTTATAAGATAAGTAAAACAAGAATATACAAGATAGTGAGTAAAACAAAATGATATACATACAGCATCAATGGTTAGTGCAAAAGTGGATATTTAGGACAAGTTGGCTCTAAAACTCTAGATAAGGATCCTCGTATACTAATCGGATAAGTGAGGGCTCCTCGTGAGATGATCTAGGTTGGGTTGAAGGTGATGTCGGTCTGATCTTTCTAGATGGCTAAACCATCCTATCACAAGCATTAAGTAAGACTAAGTAAGCACATGAATCAGTCGAGCAGACTTCTCTCTAATGTGGTAAGGTGTCCTACAAGTCCTTGCTAATCTATATGCCTTTTGAATTTCTAAAGCTCTCCTCTCATAAAAGCCAAAATCCCATCATCCTCTTAATAATCTAACTCAAATGATCCTCGTCGAATCTAACTATGCAGCTTGGCTACTTTCTAGATAACCCAGTTGGGTATCGTAAGCTATAGAGTAGTCTACTCCCTTATTTATCTTTATGGCTTATCTATAGCTGGCATCTTCTTGGCTACTGGAGGTGTGACATCTAGCACATCTTACTCATCATCCTGCCTCCCTCTTTGCTCATTTCTTCCTATACCCTGATGTATACAATGATCGTCAATCTTTTGCTAACCCATCGTATATAGTTGCCGATCATTGTAAGTATCGGTATATATCAAGCCATGGCAGTCTCTCCCTCTAGGTCTACTCTATGCATTTTGAATACAAGCATCAAAATCTGTCATAAGGTAGTGATGTCTTTGGCTAGCTCATTGCCTCATACATTTGTTGAATCATGAGCATGGGTTGGTTCAATGGGATCTACCTATCACATGATATATCATGGTGATGTCTCACTTCGATATAAAATCAAATCTTCTCACCTTTGGGAAGAAGATCCTACTGACCATGTGATGGAGGAAGGGCATCTTGACATTCAACTAGCTCACACTCACCTCCTCAACCTTGCCAATATTGCCTTGACCCAATATGCATCTCAAACCATAATGGCACTAGTCAAGATGGCTTGAGCAACTCTCCTTTGTCAACATCCTAAGAATCTATTCCAAGCTTATGACATTCAAAACAATGCAAACTCCCTTGACATCTCTAAGCTCCCTATACCGAATTTAGCATTCCCATGGAACTCCCTCACAAGATTCGGGTAGGTTGGAGATCAAGAGTGCACACAAATTCCCATCCCAAACTCTAAATTTTTTTTCCTACTTTTAAATTGGTCACACTCTAGAAAATCAAAAACTCTAGGAAATCAAAATCAACTTCTCGTGCTCACAATGAAAGAGGAAAGAGGGATTTTTGTAGGTGTGGGCTGTAAAGGAGGAGGAGGTACCAAAGATTTTCTTACTGCTTGCTTGGATCAGATCGAAAGTTGATTTGCCTCTCAACCACTAGTGCACTGCTGAAAGGAATCCTAGCTACCGAATCACCACTGCAAGGATACTTGAGGCAGTAGGCTGCTGCTTTTTTAGAGTCATTGGGGACCATGAAAACCACCAAGAATGAACTTGAGAGGAAAGGATTTGGTGGAGGAAAGGGATGAAGGGTTTGGAAGGTCTTTTGGTTTGAAAAAGAATGGGGGATATGTGCCACTATTACTAGATAGCTCAAAATAAAAAATCCATCCTCAGCTCTAGGGTCAACTTAAGTAAATCCATGAGTTGACTCTTGATTAGGGATCGACTCAAGGTATCTCATGAGTTGACTTCTATGGCACGAGAGTCTACAAGCTAACTCTTCAAGTCAACTCGTAATCTTTTAAGGGTGGACTCCCCAATATTAGGGATCGACTTTTAAAGTCAGGGGCTGGCTCAAGATGAATTTCAATTCAAAGAAAAGCTCAATCAAATTGGAATCAAATTAATTTTTGATAAGATTAAAAGAAATTTTGGTGTTTCTAGGTGAGGGCAACTATCATCTTTGTTCAACTAAATGAATTATGAAGCCCTAGTTCTCTCTAAATCATACTAAATCTATCTTTATAGAGATATTTAGGAAAGAAGTCAGCAAGTTGTTTATCAATTGGCATAAATTCAAGCATTACATCATTATTTTGAATATGATATCTTATGAAATGATGTTTTATTTCAATCTATTTTGTTATTGTTAGATTGGATTCCTTATAAAATTTATAATAGTTTTTCTATTACATCTTATAGGAATTTTATTACATTTGATACTATAATCTTATAATTGTTACTTGATCCATAAGATTTGAGTAGAGCAACTCTCGACTACAATGTATTTGACTTCCACCATTGACAATGCCACCCAATTTTATTTCTTGCTAAACATGGGATCAATTCATATCTAGAAATTTATAACTTCCACTAGTGCTCTTTCGATCTAACTTGCATCTAGCAAAATTAACATCTAATAGCTGATTAGACTGATAGAGGATTACTTAGAATACCATACTACTAAATTTTATGTTTAAATTAAATAGCTTAGTATTATTTATAGTAATTAAATATGATTCTTTAGGATTTGATTAAAATCTAATACATGCACACACTAAACATAACATCTGACCTATTAACAATTAAGTAAAGTAAAGATCTTATCATGCTTCTCTAGAGTTTAGGATCAATACTTTTATCACCTTCATCTTAGTCAAGTTTGCATGTCGAACTTATAGGGGTGCAAATGCCCTTGGCTTTCTATGTCTCAAACTTCTTCAAAATTTCTCTTACATGCTTTAGTTGATGAAGATCTCCTCCTCTATTTGCTTGATTTAGAGTACGATGAAGAAGGTTAGCTCTTACATCATGCTTATTTCGAACTCTCATTATATTAACTTAGTAAAATCTTGGTAAAAGACTTTATTAGTAGCACCAAAAATTTTGTCATTTATATAAACTTGCATAGTTAAGAGATCAATTTATTTAAAAAAAAAAATAAGATGGTATCTACATTTTTTCTTATGAAATTATTTTTAAGTCAAAACTTAATCTTTCATACCAAGCACGTGGTGCTTGTTTTAATTCAAATAATACTTTATTTAATTTAAAAATTCATGATTTTCAAAACCACAAGATTATTCCATATAAACTTTCTTCACAATGCACCCATTTAAAATTACACATTTCACATCCATCTGAAAAAGTTTCAAATTCATGTAACAAGCAAATGCAAGAAAAAAATTCAATTGCTTTTGGTCTAGCTACAAATGCAAATATATTTCATCAAAATCACTACCTTCTTCTTAATTATATCTTTATACCACTAGCCTAGCTTTATTTATAACTATATTTCTTTGTTCATTTAGTTAATTTCTATATACCCATTTGGTGCCAATAATAGGATAATCTCTAGGTCTATTTACTAGTGTCCATACTTGATTTTTTTTCAAATTGATTAAGTTTTTCTTATATTGCATTAATTCAATTATGATCTTTTTCTACTTCTTCAATGCTCTTAAGTTCAAAGTAAGATCCAAATGTAAAATGATTTAATGCTTCTCTAATGGATGCTCTAGTCTTAATACTGTAGGATGAGATTATCAATAATCAACTCTTTAGGATGACTATGAGCATACCTCCATTATTTTGGCAGATTGTTTGTCTTGTTGAAAGGCATTTGGTGGTCCTTCATGTTCCTCATGATCATGCTCCTAATCCTTTTCTTCTTGTTCTTGAGAGGGAGTATTCTTTAAGGTTATTTCTTTCATCTCCTTGTCTAAAGAATTTGCATCATTAGTCAAATCTATCTTCATTAATGAAAGATTGTTGGATTCATTAAAAATAACATGAATGAATTCTTCTACTACTAGAGTTCTTTTTTTGGATGCTTTATAAGTCCTACTAGTGGAAGAATATCCTAGAAAGATTGCTTCATCAGATTTTACATTAAATTAATCTAATTTATCCTTATCATTATTTAACACAAAGCTACAGCAACTAAAAACTTTAAGATAGCCAATGTTAGTTTTTCTTCCTTTTCTAAAGTTCATATGGATTTTTTTTTTTTTTTAAATGAGGCTCACTAAAGCTCGATTTAGCATAAAATATGTTGTATTTATAGCTTTTATCTAAAAATATTTTGGAAGATTGCTTTCATATAGCATCGTACACATCATCTCCTCCAAAGTCCTATGTTTTCTTTCTATATCCCACTTTGTTGAGGTGTCCTGAAAGCAAAAAATTATGATTAACTCCATTTCCAAAATAGAATTTGTCAAGGTCTTAGTTTCAAATTCAGTTCAATTATCACTTCTTAACTTTAACACATTTTTTATGTGTGATTTTCTTAAATAATTTTTAAAGTACATCAAAAGCTTCATCTTTGTATGTAAGAAATAAAATCTAAGTAAATTGTAAAAAATCATTGATAATCATAAAATCATAATTTCTTGCCTCCTTGATAGTCCTAATTGGCCCAAACAAATCCATATGCAGAAATTCAAGGGGCCTAGAAGTTGAAATCATGTCCTTTGATTCAAACAAAACTTTAGTTTATTTATATAGTTGATATGCATCGCATATCTTATCTTTTTCAAAATTAATTTTAGACAAGCTATTTATTAAACTTTTTCTAATTAATTTTGTAATCAAATCCGTACTTGCATCTCTTAGCTTATAATGTCAAATCTAACTAGTTTCATTGACTTTGGCATTCATAGCAATAAGAAATTTCAAAAGTTTTACATGAAGAGACCATCAAAGTCTACCATATATATATTTCCATATCTGTCCTATACATTTGATATCATTATCTATGGAATTAGCCACAATAAAATGAGATGATTCAAATGAAACCCTAAAATCTTTGTAAAAAAGTTGACTAATGCTAAAAAAAGTTATATTTTAAACCATTAATAACTAAAATATTTCTATAATTCTAAGAGTAATTTTGATGTTACCAATATCGATAATTTTCTCTTTGCCATTAAAGGTCACCACTCCTTTTTTACTTCAAGATTGAGGAATTGGGATTCATCCTCTATCATATACCTTGAGCATCCATTATCCAAATATCATCCTTTTTTTTATGCATAGGATGCTAGTCACACCTATAAAATAAAAATCAAGTTTTAATTGTAGGTACCCAAACTTTCTTGGGTGCTTTGAGGTTAGTAGGCTTAGTTCCTTTTAGAACCCAAATTTGCTTTACTAATGTTGTGCCTATCTTTTGTAAATTATACCTAGAAGCTTTATTTCCTATCTTGTGACATTTGAAGGAAGTAATTGAGGAAAGATATGAACTAGGTTTAACAAATATATTTTTCAAAAACTTTTATTTTTTTAGTGGATTATATTCCAAACTAGCTTTATTATAAACAACTCTTTGGTTATTAATTATCATTTGCAACTTTTCAGAGCTAAGAGTAAACTTATCTAGTATTGGTTTTAATTTTTTTCAACTTCCCCTTTTAGGTTAATATTTTCTTTAGCTAAAACCTTCTTTTCATTAAAATTTTTTTTTATTTTCTTCGGCTAACATTTGATTTATCCTTTTTAGTTCTTTGTTTTTTTTTCCTAACTTTTTCAAATCTTTAATTAAGTCATAAAATTAATTTTGTATCTCCTCGAAAGTAAATTCAGTGAAACTTTCAGAGTTTACCTTATCCTCACGTGCCATGAGGTATAGGTTTGTAATTTTTTTCTTTTCTTCTCCTCTAGAGCTTGTATCATAGCTATCACTCCAAAATAGTGTACATAGCCTTCTTCTTGGTTTTCTTAAGGGCTCTCTTGAGAAGTGGATAGTTAGCCTTGAAATGGTCTGATTTTTTTGCATTCATAGCACACCATCGACTTTTTCTTATTCTTATCTTTGCTTCCTTCCCCCTGATCATGGCCTTTTCCTTGAATCCTTGCTCTTTTTTCATAAATCTTCTGAATTTTCTTGTTTTAAGGCCATCTCTTCATCTTCATCTCCTTCCTCCAAATCATCACTCTCACCTTCTATTGTTGTTTATTTTAATATGATGGTCTTCTTTTTCCTTGATTCCTCTTTGGCATTTTATCTTATATTAAGCTTGTGAGTCATCAAGGATCCTATAAGCTCCTCTAAGGCCAACTTATTCAAATCTTTCGCTTCTTGGATGGCTATCACTTTGACTTTCTAAATTTATAGTAAGTACCTAAGAATTTTTCGAATAAGTTCACTATTAGTATAATATTTACTAGGACTTTTAAGACCATTAACAATGTCAATAAACCTAATAAATATTTTAGTAATTGATTCATATTATTTCATTTTAATAATACATATTTATGTATATGCATATTTATTTTAGATTTCTTAACTTGATTTGTACCCTTATAGGTCACTTCAAATCTATCACATATCTCCTTAGCTAAAATACAAGTAGAAATGTGATTGAACTAATTAACATCTAAAGAATAATAAAGCATATTCATGACCTTAGCATTCAGCTATGCCATCCTTTTATCATGCTCATCCAATCTTTTACATCTTTGGAAGAGGGCACACCATATAAATAGTGGGTGTGTGAGGATTGTTAATTATGATACTCCATATGTCATAATTAAGTACTTGACTAAATATTTTTTGTTCATTATTTTTAATAAATATAATTAGTGCTATTAAATAGTGGAACTCTATTTGTCAATTAGCCTTCAACAATAGAGGAACCAATTAAGATTGTCATGATCTTTCACTCTCAATTGTTTGATCAAAATGGTTGGAGTACCTTTCTTTGATATACTTGTTACCCAGAAATAGCAATCTAAGAGAGGTGAACTAGATTTTTTAAAAATTAGAAAAAAAATATGTGCTCTAATTAATAATTAAAAGAGTGAATATGATGTTCAAGAATCAAATTGAACTATACAACAAAAAATAAGAGTAAGTAAAGAGATACAATCATAAATACAAAAGATTTATAATGGTGTCATATCAACTCGATATCTACATCCACTCCCCAAGACCCTTCCTTGAAAATTTCAACTATAATCTTCCTTAATTATAGTTTGATTATTTTGAACGGGGCTTAAAATCTATTAGATGTATGCTCTAGACGCTAGATTAGCTAACGCATATATATACTCTTTTTAGGATATAATGTTGTAATTAATTTTTTAAAATTAATAAAATTAGGTTATGTTTTCATTCATGTTTGTGTCCATGAATCATCCGAGGAGTTGACCTAGTAATAACATATATTCTCAAGAGTTGAGAATTTATGGCACATGTCATTTTGGATCAATTTCTAAATGTTCTTGATCATTAAAATATTATGAGAATGATGATTGATTTAGATAGACCGGTGTATGGATTGCTCCCTTTTATGTAGATGGATCTTGAGTCTACATTGTAGGAACATTGGAGTGAGAGTGTATATGATTGTTAGAGAACAACGATACTAAGCATGATCAATATGAGAAGTCACTTGGATATCTACTCACTCATTAGTGACTATCTCGATACTTTAGTTGTGTGAATGGTTCTTTGACCAGTGATGCCTCGACTGCTCATAGTGGAGTTACCATAGTTTGACTACACATAAACATGGTCTCTAGCTATATGGATCCTTATAGCGGACATTGGCTGTAGTAAGTTCATTATAAGAGTAGGGTGTGCACTTATAAGAGATCTATCCATCATAGTAGTGAAGGAGTAGTCCTATGCAACTTAACAGGCTGAGTCCCTAAGTTTATGGCTACAGCAGTATGATAATGGAAAGGAGTTTCCAATAGAATTTATGAGTGGACTCGAGCTAATTAAGTCTTGCACATGATAGATGCTTAGGATTTGATGAGTTTTCATGACCTGCATCCTATTGGAACTCTCGATAAAAGAACTCGATTACACGGTAACTACACCTAGAGGTTTAGTTTTTTTTTCTGTTAAATTGCCACTACATATTGCTAGGCACACTAGTAGATTATGAGAACTTAATAGGATTATTTTTGGATGAATGATCCTTGTTGGATTGAGTTGGAATCATTCTGGCCCATTAAAAGGAGTTTCATTAATACAATGATAGAGATCATGATATGTCTCACTATCAGAAAGAATAAAACCTAAAGGATCACATACAAAAGAAGCATGACCTAATCAACAGCTTGAATTATAATTAAATTATTATTTGGATTGATGGTTTGAATTTAGAAATAGATAATTTATAAGAATTATAAATTTAGTAACTGCTAATTGTTAGCATGAAGGACTTAATTACAACTATTATAATTCAATTGAGCCTGATTAAATTATACATCAAGTCTTAATTAATTTAAATCAAATTTAGTCTAATTGGGCTTGAATTACTTTAAGGCTAATTGGATTTAATATCCGGGTAGGACTTGGATTTCAATTCTAATTAGATCAGGGTTGATAGCCTTTTTGAATTTAATTTGAATTAGGTTCAAATTCGATTTGGATTAAATCCAAATTGAACCCAATTCATATAGACCATCTAAGTCACCTTTTACTGGGCTTTCCTCTCTTCTTTCATGCTGAAAGAGAGAGGGTGCACGTGAAGATTGTGCCCCTTCTCTTGGCATGCATGAAATCAAGAGGAGGTGCAAGTTGGCACCTCCCCATAGGGTTTGGACTCTATCTTGCTGAGGTTTAATTAGGTTTAAATTTTGATTTAAATCTAAATCAACTCTTATTCAATTGTGAGCATGGGAAATTGGATTGTTTTGATTTTGTGTGACAAAATAAAAAGAGAAAAGTGGGGTGTGCAAAATGGTATTGCATGAGTTCTTTTCTTGCCGCTAGGGTTTTCTCAATGCCCTCCTTCTCCTTTCCTTTGATTCTCCATGCCACACCTCTTCCATAATTAGATCTGATCTGATCTAGAAAGAGGTTAGAGAGAGAAAAAATGAAGAAGAAGAGTTCTTCTTCCTCTTCTAGGTGTTCTAAACAGATCCCATCAAATTTGTGTGAAAGATTTGTGCTGCAGCCATCTTCTTCCAAATCTAGAAGAAAGTGAAGATCCAAGTGAGAAGCGAGACCTGCAAGGTGCTAGCACTCCCATGCCTCAGTGTTTTGATCAGGTCATCTCCATGTGGATACCAGCAGAGGTCGGGCAGTTGCGCAGCTCCAACAAAAACCCCAGACATCCATCAAATCCGATCCAAGTAAGAAGATAGGAAAGCGATTTAGGTAATCATTCATCCTTCTCTTGTTTTGATTTTAGATCTTAAATATTTATTTCATAGCATGCTACAAGATCCCTAAGTGATTATAAGATTATATCCAAGCATGCATTAAATTAAAATTATTTTAATCTTACCTTTCTGCTATGTTGTTTTATGAGATGAAAAAAATCTACATGTTATTCCCTAGAAAACCTAACAAAATCAACCTAGTCAATTTTTTCAAGTAATTATTGATCAAAACCTTACCCAACTAAGTCTACTTAGACTTAGTCTAATATACTTATCCAATTTTGGGCTTGGATTGGCATTAAACCCCCAAGTTTCTATCTCAAAAAAATTGAAACAGTATAATAAACATATGAATAAGAGAATTTAAAGCTCTAATATATGAGCTCGATGTAGCCCAATGAAAGTTATTGATCTAGCTCATTTAGATACTTTGACTTCCTCCTTTGTTGCTTAAGAAAGGATCCTCCTTTGTTAGTCAAGAAAGGACTGCAAGGATGCTTGAATGATCACTCAATTGGTAGCTTAGGTGAATCGATTGAGGAAAAAAAAAAATTCTTCAACCTACTCAACTCAGAACTCTCAAAGAAAAAGGTAGAAGAAGAGGAGAATTTTCGAAAGTAGGGATCAAATCACTTTTTTTTCTCTTTTATTTTTTTATTAATTATAAATGAGGTACATATCCTCTATTTATAACAATGAGGTCTATCTTAATACAAATTGGATACTCTTGGACTCTATCCAACCCTATCTATAGTGGCCAAAGTAGTCTACATTGAGTTCGGGGATCCTTCAGGATCATCAGGAATTCAATATTTATTTATTTTTTTTATTGAATTAAATTGTGAAAGGTATAAACTTGAACACTCCCTTAAATGCACTTCCTTTTCACTTTGTTGAGTTTCCCAATTAAATTTCTTGCTTAAATATCTTCAAAAATAGTTAGAAAAAACAACTGGACTAACTAGTTGTAGCCTATATTTTTGTTCATTGGATAACCTTAGGAAAACTAGCTGATAGGGTATCAGATGCAAAGAGATTGACTCCTCTTCTCTAGGGGTCAACTCATCATTGGTAGGGGTCGACTTATCTCTATCATAAATTGACTTATGAAGTATAATATCTCTGGGCAGCTTTCTGACTTTCGATTATAGCCATTCTATGGTCAACTCGACTAAAGTTGGGGTTAACTCATCCCATCATACGGTTAGAGTCAACTTGTAAGGTGCTAGAGTCAACTCCTGAACATATTTATTCTTTTTACTACTCTCTATCTTTACGTTTAAATTATTCTGGGGTTGATTCTTCTAAATCTAATATCGGCTCCTATTTTGCTAGGGTCAAACCATGAATAGATAATTTTTACTACTCGAAGTCTTTATCCTGAGACTAATCATGGGTCGAGTCAAATGTCTTTAGGTCAACTCATGGATTGTGCCAGTCAACTCCAAGCATGCCACGATCAACTTTTGATATCTAGAGTCAACTCCTCTCATCCAAAACTTATTAAAAACTTAGAGGAACTTGAACTTTAGTTATTTGGAGAGGATTTCTTCTTGGGTTAGTGTATGTTCTTTGAGTAAATGTATTAAAGTATCTTAGCATCATCAAAATCAATCTTTGGATCAACAAAAACTCTCAAAGACCTCTATATAGTCAACCATTAAGAACGACACTAGAGCAAAGCCTCCAAGGGCTATCTTAATATCAAATATTGCAAAACAAAGCAAAAGACAGACCAAACAACTATACAACACCATATATTGGAGCACAACACGTAGAAGATAAGCATCTATTAATCAATTCCAATTACAATATGTTAGCTTGATGTGCCTGCATAGTTAGATGCAAGAAAATAAAAAGCCTAGCTATGGGAGATCTACTGGAGCAACTGATCAAGTTGCACCTTAATTCAACCCCATAACAACAAGCAGTTAGAGGACAGTCGAACCCTCATGAACTACAACATTTGAAAGGAGACCACCCTCCATCTTAAGCTCTTCCTCAAAAGACCTAAGGAGCTTATGAGGGAGATTTGTGTCAGGCCTCCAAAGGCTCGACCACCTCCTTATTCGATCCAATCGAGGCCATCTATAGTTACTTCAGTAGAGTGGACACCCTCTGATCCACCTCTTCCAAATGGAACTATGCCATCCTAAGCTCAGCTTTAATCTTCGCCACTCTTTGATGGGCCATAGTTGCCTTCTCTGTGATCGATGGATTTTGGAGAGAGATGAGCTCTTCCTTAAACTCCACCACCTTTGTGACAACATCATCAAAGGATGCTACAATAACTCCAACCTCTTCGGCAACCAAACTATCGAGGAAATATTTATGGTGGTAAAAGGCTAGTGATGATCAGAAAGCTTGAAAGGTGAAAGGCTATCTACTCTCCAATGGCTAACTCCTCTATTTATAAGGCACGTGGATGATTGAGATCTGACCTCCCTCTTAATCCCTTATGATGAGTTGTGCTATTGTGGTCTCAAACAGCACAAACTTCAATCGTAAGACATTCTTATGAACTTGACTACCAGATAGCCATTCCCTTGGGTATCCATTCCTATTAAAAGTGGCACAACATCCGGAGTAGAAGTCCATGCCATATGACAAGCCTGAAAACCACCAATAGCAATTCCCTACTGAGCAAGCTTGAGGTCATTCATATATTCATGAGGTCAAACATCGACTGTAAAATAAGTTGTGATGTGTGACGCTCCTATTACAACTAGAGTGCTTGCCTAAATAAGCTTAGCCCATTTCAATCATGCACCTACTCTAGAACAAGGATGCTGATTGATCCAAGTTGATCTACACCAGCCTGAGCTTCAACTTTCATTTATTAATCTAGTGCTTAACTAGATAGCTCTAGACAATATAAGGTACTTGGCTACACCCTAGTTACCTATATAGGTTGGTCTACAACAAGCATCACACTTAACACCAAAAGCATTCACAAACAAAGCAACAAGTTGAAAAGGAAAATATTTCATTCAATTTCAAAAAAAAGTGAGTACAACAGGATAGTATAAATGTTCTTCCAATCTACAAAAATTCTTGAAGGCAAAGATACAAAAGACACTCATGACAAAAGACCTCCTCTTCATCCTCTTCTTCCTCATGCTCTTCCTCTTCATCTTCTTGGTCACCACCTGAGGGGATGTTTGGAAGAGCAACAGAATAGAAGTCTGAAAAATATTTGGTGAGCTCTTCCTTGCAATACTAGAAGTCTTGTATGGAGTTCCGACCAACTTCGAGCACTTTCTTGTGGAAAGTCCTAAAATCCTTGAAGTTGGTGATTGCTGGGTGAGCAACCTCCTTTGCCTAGGCCATCTCCTACTTGGCCTGGGTCATCTTCTCCTCAATAATGACTATCTTCTCGACATTTTGAGCAGCCTCATCCTTAGCTTGTGTCACCTTCTCCTTGACCTGAATCGCCTTTTCTCTCAATTAAATGGCTTCTTCCTCAGATGAGTTACTTCTCCCTTGGCTTAGTGATGCCCCTCCTTGGCCTCGGAGAGTTTCACCTGACTCTAAAGGTGAATAGCTTCCATTTTATCCTCTTTTCGAGTAAGAGCAACTTTGGGCTTAATTAGGAGAATCTTAGGCCTCCTTCAACCTCCACTTGACAACCTTAACCCTGGTCCTTTCAAGATGAACTTTATTCTTCACCTCCTCTAAGGAGTTTGCCATCATTTGCAACTCCCCTTTAGCCTTCATCCTATCTTTTTCAATCTATCAATGGTGACATTCGGTTTGCTTAAGCTTCTTCTAAAGTAGTTCAACGAGGTAAGTCAATCTCCAAATATTGTATGCTCTCTATAAGTAAAAAAAGCTAAGCGATCAGTTTGAACAAAAAGGATGAAGTTTAGAAGACTAAGATCCTCACCTTGATGGTGGTATGACTAGGCAAGTGGACAGCATCCTCCAATGCCTCTTCCTCAGCTATTCCTCATCCCAAAGAAGTATGAGCCCATTTAGCATCCTCTGACATACCCTAGTATTGTCCCAAACATTGAGCACTAAGTTGCATACCATGATTGATCAGTCAGGTCAGAAGTTTGCTAGCTTGGGTGTGCTCGACATAGAATCCAGCATAGAAGATAAAACCTTGGGTGGCTGCACCATATAGTTTGCAGCTCAAGGATAGTAGATAGAGAAGGCTCAGTCCCCAGTACCTTAGAAGCTAGTGCTTTGGGGACTCCTTCATGAAACTCCCCAAAATAGCTCCTCGACATCAGAGCAAAAGTCAATGGAAGGGCATCCAAGGTAGGCCTATGCATCTTAAGGAAGAAAGTCCTGAGCCATCACACCTCAAATGACCCTAACTTAGTGGACATAGCCTCAATAGTACTTGCCTTGGAGGTAATAGTCTCCATGGGGCAAGGATCGAGTGGAGGCTCGGCAATTGGACAAGATGGCTTCACAACTTTTTCTTTTTCTTCCTTTAGGGCATGGCATCGATCGGCCTCTTTTTTGTAATGCCTATTAGCTTATCTACATCAAACTTCATTTATGCAAAGCCAAATAGATTGGTCAGTTTGCTGAACTCCTTTCTTGGGATCCAAAAATGCAAGAAACTTACCCTCTCCTCCCAGCAAAGATCGGAGTAAGGGGGACCCCTAAACTCCTTAAGCTTCTAAACTATCAACTCTTCTTCCATGATCAAAAGAGAGTAACGAGTTAAAGTCTTCTTCCTCAATGACTCCTACCGCATTGGAAAGCTCCAAGGATCCAAAGAGAAAATAAAGAAGAATTGGTCCTTCCAGCCATGCATGGAGGAAGGAGGAATGACTAGGAGGAAGGATGTTGTAGCCTCTCTAACAAGAGAAGAACCACTATCCCCTACTTCAAGGATGCATCTTCATTTTAAAAATGCTCAAAATATCATCACGTTTTGTAGGAAACAAAAGAATCCAATTATCATCTACCAAGTATGAGAGATGAGTTGGGCCAAGAAAAGCTCATACTGATCAATAGGTCAGCAACAACTAAAGGAATTGGGATTCTCAAGCTAGCCTTCTGATAAGTAGTAAAAATATACTAATAAAAGTATTAAATTATAAAATAAATTAAAATATTTTATTAAAAATTGATACTTTTATTAATCTTATGCAGGAAAGAAGGCTACCAATGTGAAGATCTCATTTTTCTGATTCAGATGAAATAAATTTCAGGCAAAACGGACTTCAAACGAGCCCAGAATCGAATTTCAAAAAAAAAAAAAAAAAAAAAAAAAAAAAACCGCTGACGCAACGCTGACGTCAGGATGACGTCAGCATTTTTCGCGGCGTACGGTGGACCAACCGAAGGGTATTTCAGGAATTTCACAGACGGAGGCGCGCTCTGATTGGTTGAAGAACGCGGCGGTCCACGCAACACCGGGCTCGCGCACGGTCCACGGAGGGCAATTTGGGAATTCTGGCTGATCCAACGGGCGGTTTTCACTGAATCTTGATCGGACGGACGAGAAGAAGGCGCTGATGGACGGCATCCGCAGCTCCCGGTCGAGATCCAACGGCCGAGATTCATCCCGACTGAAACTAAAGGTCTGAAGGCTGATTTCAACGAGATCGGACGGCCCAGATTCAATCCATTGGATGATCCAACGGCTGATATTAAATCCGACTTGATCTGGGTTATTTTAACGGGTTTTTGAGTGGTTTTTGGACCGTTTGATCAACATCGCACGGCCAGAATTATTCAGATCATAGTTTGAATTGTTTTAGGAGTCTAAAATCGAGTTTTGGATGGATTTTGGAGACTTCATCTATAAAAAGCCCTGTTGCCGTGAGAAAAAAAAAAAAAAAAAAAAGAAAAAGGGAAAAATAGAGAGAGACGGGAAGAAGGAAAAGAAAGAAAGAGAGAGAGGAAGAAAGAGAGAGGAGATATCAAGGAGCCTCTTCTTCTTCACCAAGTTCTCCGCATCAAGAGCAACAGATAATCAATTTCAGCAATCAAACAGTCTAATTTCTTCATGCTTTTTATTTTATTTACTGTTTTTGAATTTGTTATCATGAACTAAATTTTATTTTACTAAGGCTAAGGTGTAGCCACTCTTTTGATGCAATATTCAGTATAATTTATTTTTAAATTTTATTCATGAGGAGTATATAAATCTGATCTTAATGCTTTTAGATTACTGGCCATCTTCTAATTGATCTGATGAACATAGATGTTACGGACCAAGTACATCTATGTTAATGCTTCTTGATTATATACCTTGTATTATGAATCAAATTAGAATTCATATGCATGCGGGAATTTTAGTGCGCTTTGGACGCAGCGTATTTTAATTAGAGGGTTTCACAAAACCTAATGCATTAATATTTATTTAAATTACACCTTGGATCAAAGGGTAATTAATAAATATTAATAGATTTGCTATGCCTGGACCAAAGGGTAGTGAATAAATTAGGAGACTCCACCGTCACATGAAATAAAATTAATCTAAAAACCTGAATATTCGTATTGATTGAGTTGGTGAACCGATTGCCTTAGTAATCCATTGCTCTTGAATTTAAAACCTCAATAATTTACACTCTCTCTATTTAATAAAAAAAAAATTTTAATTATTTTAATTATTTTTTTTAATTTTTTTTTATTCTCATAAATCGATCTTCTAAATAAAGCATAGGAAAGAGCTTTTCAGTACTTATTTTTCCAATCCTCTAGGGACGATACTCTACTCATTCACTTTATTACTTGATCGACTGGTGCACTTGCCATAGCTATAAATTAGCACGCATCAAGTTTTTGGCGCCGTTGCCGGGGATTGTGTTCTAAAACAATATTGAAATTTTGATCCTAGCTTTACTTTAGAAATTTATTTTTAATTTTTATTATTTAAAAAAAAAAAAAAAATTGTTGTTCATTGCATGACACGTACTGGACATAGTAACTTACTACCTTTAGATCCAGAAATTGAAAGAACTATTAGAAGACTACAAGCAAGAGAGAAACATGGCAGCTGAAGATCCTAACGACATCAATCTAGGATTGGATATGGCGACTGAAGGACAGCATGAAGCTATTCGACCAGTACATCGATCCATTAAATGATTATATCACACCATCTGTAGCCGATGCAGCTTCGAGCATCAGGAGACCGCCTGTACGAGCAAACAACTTCGAAATAAAATCGGCGATGATCCAGATGATTCAATCAACTGTCCAATTCAGTGGACACGTGCATGATGATCCGAATGCCCATATTTCTAATTTTCTTGAACTTTGCGATACTTTTAAAATTAATGGGGTGTCGGATGATGCTATTAGATTAAGGTTATTTCCTTTCTCTTTACGGGATAAAGCTAAAAATTGGCTTCATTCTCTTCCTGCAGGTTCTATCACAACTTGGGATGTCCTAGCCCAAAAATTCTTAGCCAAGTACTTTCCACCTTCCAAGACTGCTAAGATGCGCAACGATATCACTTCCTTTATGCAGATGGACATGGAGACACTATATGAGGCTTGGGAGCATTTCAAGGAATTATGCTGAGGAGATGTCCACATCATCAACTACCCGTATGGCTTCAGGTACAAACTTTCTATAATGGTTTATCTCCTACTAATCGTTCTATGATTGATGCAGCAGCAGGAGGAACCATTAATCGAAAAAATGGAGGAAGAAGCATTCGATCTGATCGATGAGATGGCATCAAATAGCTATCAATGGCAGACAGAGCGCATGATGCCAAAAAGACTAGCAGCTGTGCAGGGAGTAGATTGCGTGCCAACCTTACTAGCTGAAATTGCAGCCCTTAGAGCCGAAGTCAACAACTTAAAGGGAACAGCTATGCATGTTCAGAGCATTACTTGTGATCTGTGTGGAGGAGGACATGATACGAAGCAATTGCCAGACAGGTAATCCTTTTGCTAAAACAACTGATACAGCTAATTATATTGGTAATTTTTTCAGGCCGCAACAAAACAATCCCTACTCCAACACATACAATCAAGGGTGGAGGACAGCATCCAAATTTCTCATGGAGCAATCAAAATGCAGCACAACAACCACCCCCGGGATTCCAAGTACCTGAAAAGAAGTCCTAACATGGAAGAGCTGATGGTCAAATTTATGCAAAACCAAGAAGCAACTATAAAAAATTTGGAAGCCAAACTTAGGCAGGACCAAACAGCAGCAATTCGAAACTTGGAGATGCAAATAGGTCAAATGGCTAAGATAATCTCCGAGAGACCTCAAGGATCCTTGCCAAGCAATACGGAGACAAATCCAAGGGAGCAAGTCAATGCTATCACCCTAAGAAGTGGTACAAAGCTGGAGGAGCCACATCAGAAGAAATGAGACTGAAGAGCCAACTACAAATAAGGAACCATCAACTCAAATTCGTCAGTCACCAAAACAACCAGCAGATGGATGGTCTCCAGGTATACGGTTTGCTGATCCAAATGTGAAGCCCTACGTGCCGCCACTACCATTCCCAGAGAGACAAATACAGCATCCAGATAAGGAATTTTCTAACTTTTTCAAAATTTCTAAAGAATTTACATATTAATATTCCTTTTGTAGATGCTATTACTCAAATGCCCAGGTATGCCAAGTTTCTCAAAGAAATCTTAACAAATAAGAAAAAGCTGAAGGAGCATGAGAGAATAAATTTGAATGAAGAATGCTCAGCAATACTTCAAAATAAATTACCACAGAAGCTAAAAGATCCAGGGAGTTTTACTATCCCCTTGCATTATTGGTGATTGTAGTTTTGATAAAGTTTTATGTGATTTAGGAGCAAGCATTAATCTCATGCCTTTTTCTATTTTCAGGAAGCTGGGTCTAGGAGAACCAAAGCCTACCACTATTACTCTTCAATTAGCCGACAGATCCATTAAATATCCAAGAGGTATAGTGGAGGATGTCTTGGTAAAGGTAAACAAGTTTATTTTTCCCTGTTGATTTTATTGTTCTTGATATGGAAGAAGATTATGATGTACCCCTTATTTTAGGGAGACCCTTTTTAGCTACTGGAGGAGCTTTAATAGATGTTCAACAAGGAAAATTAATTCTTAGAGTCCAAGACGAACAAGTTACTTTTAATGTTTTCAAAGCTATTAAACATTCCAATGATAATCAAACTTGTTTTCGTATAGATGATATTGACAATTTAGTGCATGAGTATTTTTTAGAAAATAGGTTTGAAGACCCTATTGAAGCTTGCATTGTCCAATCACAAGAGGATTCAGCTAAAAATGAAAGGCAAACAGAATGCATAAAATTGCTAAGGGCCAGACCATATATTCCACGCACATACAGACCACGATTTGAAGAATTAGAAAGATCACCCACTCCTTTTCCAAAAGACATCAATTGAAGAGCCACCTACCTCTTGAACTTAAACCTCTTCCTTCTCATTTAAAATATGTTTTCTTGGAAGGTTCATCACATTTACCTGTTATTATTTCTTCTTCCTTGACAAGTTTAATGGAAGAAAAATTATTAAGAGTACTAAAGAAACACAAAAAGGCGTTTGGATGGACAATAGCAGACATCAAAGGAATTAGTCCCTCAATTTGTATGCACAAAATTCTCATGGAAGACAACTATGAGCCTACGGTCCAACCCCAAAGAAGACTCAACCCCAAGATGCAAGAAGTGGTCAAAAAGGAGGTAATCAAGCTACTGGATGCAGGTATTATTTATCCTATCTCTGATAGCTCATGGGTGAGCCCTGTTCAAGTAGTTCCTAAGAAAGGTGGGATTACTGTAGTTCAAAATGATAATAATGAATTAATCCCCACTAGGACTGTTACTGGATGGAGAGTATGCATGGATTATAGAAAATTAAATGATGCAACTAGAAAAGATCATTATCCTCTTCCATTCATTCGATCAGATGTTAGAAAGATTAGCTGGACATGATTTTTACTGCTTTCTAGATGGATATTCTGGTTATAATCAAATTGCCATAGCACCTGAGGATCAAGAGAAAACCTACTTTTACATGTCCTTATGGTACATTTGCTTTTAGAAGAATGCCGTTTGGTTTATGTAATGCACCAGCTACTTTTCAACGATGCATGATGGCTATTTTTTATGATATGATTGAAAATTATCTTGAAATATTTATGGATGATTTTTCTGTCTTTGGATCCACATTTGATAAATGTTTGCATAACTTATCTCTTATTTTACAAAGATGTGAGGATACTAATCTTGTCTTAAATTGGGAAAAATGTCATCTGATGGTACAAGAAGGCATAGTATTAGGCCACAAGATTTCATATAAAGGTATTGAGGTTGATAGAGCTAAGCTTGAGGTGATCGAAAAATTACCCATACCGACCTCAGTTAAAGGCCATTAGGAGCTTTTTGGGGCATGCTGGATTTTACCGTCGATTTATAAAGGACTTCTCTCTAATTTCTAAACCTTTATCTAAATTATTATGCAAGGATGTCTCTTTTCATTTTTCTGATGAGTGTTTGCAGGCATTTAACACCCTCAAGGAGAAGCTGGTCACGGCACCTATTATGGTAGCACCAGATTGGTCCTCTACCTTTTGAGTTGATGTGTGATGCTAGTGACACAGCCATAGGAGCAGTACTTGGTCAAAGAAAGGATAAGATTTTTCAAACAATATACTATGCTAGTCGCACTTTGACTGAAGCTCAACAAAAATATGCAACCACTGAAAAGGAGCTTCTGGCAGTAGTATTTGCATTAGACAAATTTCATTCTTATCTTATTTTATCTAAAGTTATTATATACACCGACCATGCAGCTCTAAAGTATCTCCTTACCAAGAAAGATGCAAAACCCAGATTGATCAGGATGGATTCTTTTGCTACAAGAATATGATTTGGAGATTAAGGACAAGAAGGGCACAGAGAATTCAGTTGCTGACCATCTTTCCAGACTGGAAAACATCACAGAGAAGGAATTAGATATTTGCCCTATCAAGGAGGAATTTTCCAGATGAACGCCTTTATGCTATATCAGGTAGAACGTTTCCATGGTATGCTGATATTATTAACTACTTGGTTGGTAAGGTTTTTCCACTTGGTCTTTCTTTTCAACAAAAGAAGAGGTTCTTATCTATTGTTAAACATTATTTCTGGGATGAACCCTTTTTTGTATAAGTGTTGTTCAGATCAGGTCATTAGAAGATGCATTCCAGAGGAAGAAATGGAGAAAATTTCTGCATCATTGTCATGATCGAGAGGCAGGAGGACATTTCGGCCCAACTAGAACAGCATATAAGGTTCTTCAATCAGGTTTTTATTGGCCCTCTCTATTTAAAGACGCTCATACTTATGTCTCTTCATGTGACCGCTGTCAAAGAACTGGAAATCTCTCTAGAAGACATGAAATGCCTTTAAACAATATTCTTGTGTGTGAAATTTTTGATGTTTGGGGTATTGATTTTATGGGACCTTTTCCTAGTTCTTTTTCAAATCAATATATACTTGTGGCTGTAGATTATGTTTCAAAATGGGTAGAAGCAGCACCCTTTCCAACTAATGATGCAAAGGTAGTTGTCAAATTTTTGAAAAAACATATTTTTACTCGTTTTGGCACTCCTAGAGCAATCATTAGTGATGGAGGTAAACACTTTTGTAATAAACAATTTGAAAATCTATTAAACAAATATGGTGTCACTCATAAAATAGCTACCCCATATCATCCACAAACTAGTGGTCAAGTAGAGGTGTCTAATAGGGAATTAAAAAGAATTTTAGAAAAAACTATAATTGCATCTAGAAAAGACTGGTCATTGAAATTAGATGATGCATTATGGGCATATAGAACTGCATATAAAACACCTATTGGTATGTCCCCATATAGGCTACTCTTTGGAAAAGCATGCCACCTCCCTGTTGAGTTAGAACATAAAGCATATTGGGCCATGAAAATTCTTAACTTTGATATACAAGATGCAGAGAAGAACAGGTTAATGCAAATAAATGAGATGGACGAATTTCGCCACCATGCTTATGAGAATGCCAGGATTTACAAAGAACGTACTAAGAAATGGCATGATAACCATATCGTAAAAAGAGAATTCCATGAAGGACAGCAAGTTCTTTTGTATAGTTCACGGCTACATTTGTTTCCAGGAAAGCTAAAATCAAGATGGACAGGTCCCTTATACAATTACTAAGGTATTTCCATATGGAGCAGTAGAGATCTTTGATGAATCAAAAGGTACCTTCAAGGTAAACGGTCACAGGCTGAAAAATTACATTAATGGAAGTTTTGAAAAGGAGAAGGAAGCATTTCAATTACAAGATCCACTTTAGAACTCAAAGAAAGTCAAGCTGAAGACTATAAATCAGAACTACTAGATAGGTTGTTTCTTTTCTTTTTAGTTTTGATCATTTTTTTTTTTTTTTTTTAGTAATTTGTTGTTGCTCTTTTACTGCTCTGGTGTGTATTTTCAATTTTGCAGAAAAATCAATGAGAACTCAAGCAAAATTTCAAAGCTCCAAAGAACCAGACTGAACCAAATCAGGTGTATTCCTTCCTATCCTTTATTACATCCTTTATTTTTCTTTCTCCTTTAAGATAATATAGAATAATATAAAGAATAATTAAATAAAAAAAAAAAAAAATCATGTGTCAAGAAGAAAATCTTGAGCAAGATAAACTGGATAAGTGATAAAAGATAGAATTATTTGCTAATGAATGTAATGAGTTAAAGAAGTAGATTAGTTGGTCAACTTTTAGCAGCCTACTTAGGTCATTAAAAGATTATTAGCACTTTTTATTGCACATGCACACTAACAAGGCAAAGTAGGT
>QRFJ01000277.1:340088-452776 GCA_006176705.1 Cocos nucifera | reverse complement strand
ACTGCTCTGGTGTATATTTTCAATTTTACAGAAAAATCAATGAGAACTCAAGCAAAATTTCAAAGCTCCAAAGAACCAGATTGAGCCAAATCAGGTGTATTCTTTCCTATCCTTTATTACATCCTTTATTTTTCTTTCTCCTTTTAAAATAATATAGAATAATATAAAAAATAAAAAAATTAAATAAAAAAAAAAAAAAATCATGTGTTAAGAAGAAAATCTTGAGCAAAGATAAACTGGATAAGTGATAAAAGATAGAATTATTTGCTAATGAATGTAATGAGTTAAAGAAGTAGATTAGTTGGTTAACTTTTAACAGCCTACTTAGGTCATTAAAAGATTATTAGCACTTTTTATTGCACATGCACACTAACAAGACAAAGTAGGTATTGATTATAAGGCCAACTGAAGATTCAATTATCACTGAAAATTGGTAATTAATATACATTCTAATCAAAGAAACTTGAATTTAAGGAAAGAGCTACCTGCCTATAAATAAAGTACAAAAGATAGAGTATATGTGGATTGCCCAAAGCCTAGTAACTGGGTCTCTGCACCTAGGTCAAGTGTGGAAATTCACGTAAAACGGTAAAGGGAAGGCCAGGATGCTCAGCAAAAAAAAAAAAAAAAAAAAAAAAAAAAAAAAGACAGTGTGAAAGCTACCTTAATTCATGAGTATAAAATTGAGAATGTATAGAAAATTGACCAAAATAAGTGATAAGAGAGGATACTTTTGTTCTTCTAGTTTAATACTGAAATGCTAAAGTTAGTCATCACGAACATAAGTGCTATAGATCTTTGATGTACTCTAAGAAAGTTTTTAATTGTATTGACTAAAAAATTTGCTTCCGAAGCTCAATGCTTAGTTAGCAATATTTTCTAAACTTTTTGATCTTTAATCCAAGATTTTATCTCTATGATAAATAATTTTATTAAAATATGGTATTAAATAAAACATTGCTAAGGGACTAGCAATGAATAAGTTGGGGGGTGTGATAAGTAGTAAAAATATACTAATAAAAGTATTAAATTATAAAATAAATTAAAATATTTTATTAAAAATTGATACTTTTTATTAATCTTATGTAGGAAAGAAGGCTACCAATGTGAAGATCTCATTTTTCTGATTCAGATGAAATAAATTTCAGGCAAAACGGACTTCAAACGAGCCCAGAATTCGAATTTCAAAAAAAAAAAAAAAAAAAAAAAAAAAAACCGCTGACGCATCACGCTGACGTCAGCATTTTTTGCGGCGTACGGTGGACCAACCGAAGGGTATTTTCAGGAATTTCACATTACGGAGGCGCGCTCTGATTGGTTGAAAGAACGCGGCGGTCCAACGCAACACCGGGCTCGCGCACGGTCCACGGAGGGCAATTTGGGAATTCTGGCTGATCCAACAGGTCGGTTTTCACTGAATCTTGATCGAACGGACGAGAAGAAGGCGAACTGATGGACGGCATCCGCAGCTCCCGGTCGAGATCCAACAACGGTCGAGATTCATCCCGAGGACTGAAACTAAAGGTCTCGAAGGCTGATTTCAATGCGAGATCGGACGGCCCAGATTCAATCCATTGGATGATCCAACGGCTGGATATTAAATTCCGACTTGATCTGGGTTATTTTAACGGGTTTTTGAGTGGTTTTTGGACCGTTTGATCAACATCGCACGGGCCAAGAATTATTCATTCAGATCATAAGTTTGAATTGTTTTAGGAGTCTTAAAATCGAGTTTTGGATGGATTTTGGAGAGACTATCAAACTCTTTATCTATAAAAAGAGTTTGTTGCCGTGAGAAAAAAAAAATCGAAAAGAGAAAAAGGGAGAGAAAGACAGAGAGAGACGGGAAGAAGGAAAAAAGAAAGAAAGAGAGAGAGGAAGAAAGAGAGAGGATTTAGAAAAATAAAAAAGGTTTCATTTTTTTTTGATTTCTTTCGGATCAAGCCGATTAAGGAGCCTCTTCTTCTTCACCAAGTTCTCCGCATCAAGAGCAACAGATAATCAATTTCAGCAATCAAACAGTCTAATTTCTTCATGCTTTTTATTTTATTTACTATTTTTTAAATTTGTTATCATGAACTAAATTTTTATTTTACTAAGGCTAAGGTGTAGCCACTCTTTTGATGCAATATTCAGTATAATTTATTTTTAAATTTTATTTATGAGGAGTATATAAATCTGATCTTAATGCTTTTAGATTACTGGCCATCTTCTAATTGATCTGATGAACATAGATGTTACGGACCAAGTACATCTATGTTAATGCTTCTTGATTATATACCTTGTATTATGAATCAAATTAGAATTCATATGCATGCGGGAATTTTAGTGCGCTTTGGACGCAGCGTATTTTAATTAGAGGGTTTCACAAAACCTAATGCATTAATATTTATTTAAATTACACTTGGATCAAAGGGTAATTAATAAATATTAATAGATTTGCTATGCCTGGACCAAAGGGTAGTGAATAAATTAGGAGACTCCACCGTCACATGAAATAAAATTAATCTAAAAACCTGAATATCGTATTGATTGAGTTGGTGAACCGATTGCCTTAGTAATCCATTGCTCTTGAATTTAAAACCTCAATAATTTACACTCTCTCTATTTAATAAAAAAAAAAATTTAATTATTTTAATTATTTTTTTTAATTTTTTTTTATTCTCATAAATCGATCTTCTAAATAAAGCATAGGAAAGAGCTTTTCAATACTTGTTTTCCAATCCTCTAGGGACGATACTCTACTCATTCACTTTATTACTTGATCGACTGGTGCACTTGCCATAGCTATAAATTAGCACGCATCACCTTCAAATTCTCCTCGTATAAGAAAATGACCAATTAGAGGGGGCTAGGCAACTCTAGGAGGTACTGTTGAGGAATGAAGTACTTGGCTTAGATCCTTTTGAGGCCAACCTCTTCTAGGATGCTTTTGATAGTATCTAGATCTAAGTTGATCTTGAAAGAAGCCTCTTTAGACTCTATAGAGGCTGGGTCAAGAGATCCCTGACTCGCAACCTCTTGATCCACAGGCCTTTCCTCAAAAAACCCATTAATAAAAGATAAAGGAAAATAGACAAGGGAAAGGAAAGAAGAAACCAAGAACTAAAGAACAAGAAGCCAAAAAAAGGATTTGAGAACCTTCTGAAGACATAAGGAAAATCAAGGATTTCGATGAGCGCTTGTCGAACACCAAGAATCAAACAATAGCGACGATAACAATAGCAATAAAACTAGAGTCTTCCTTATTCTTTGGCTCTAATGGACAAGATGCCAAAAGTGTTTAGCCCTGCCTCCTCCAGGCCTTATATAGGGCCTCGAAGAGCTCAAATCAATGTGGCATTTTAAAACACATGGTCTGATCAATGGACATGTGTCAACCCACCATTCGGCACTAAAACATCATTAGGATCATAAGCAGCAAAGCATCTAATCATTGCCCTGAATTACTCACTAGTCCTGATGCTGCTTTGAGAAATGAAGATGTCGGCATGTCTATACAATGTAGTATCCAGAAGCTTCTGATAGCAACTTTAAAAGATAGATAAGATGGTAGAACCTACCATACAACCACATATCTCGACTATAATATTTGGCTCAATAGCTCGGTTCACAACTTCATGGTTACACATTGCAACTCGACAAACAGTGCCATAGCTAGTCATCTATGTTGACTTTTCTATTTCTTTCATCCAAGCTCTCAAATAACATCTCAGCCTCGAAAGTGGAAGGCAAATGATGTACCTTTGATTCAATCCATCTATGTGGCATTAACCAATCGAAGCCTAACACGATCCAGTCCTTCACTTCAACCAACCTATTTTTGCCATATGGCCACTTTGAAGGTGCATGAAGATGTCCAAATCTTCCCTTATTTGATGATAGCTGGGCTACAATGATAGAACAATCTCTTGAACTGCAAGATCTACATCTCACCATATCGCATCGTATCTTCTGGATATGTGAGCGATTATCTCCAACAAACTTCCCTACACATCTCAAGATGTTGATTGCAATGGGCTCTAGCCCTTACCTATATAAATCATTCTCCAAGGATCCTCCAAGTAAGTTTTGAAAGTAAAGTCTAAATATGAAAAAGACTCTCTCTAGTCTAAGGTTTAATTGAGTCACTAAGTCTGACTCGTGGGATCAGAAAGAAAGTATCAAAGGAGATTTTTAGGAGAGTCTCTCATAGTTCCAGGCTAAGCAAGGTCCCGATGGGACTAGCCTTACCTAAACTCACAATTCTCTCTTTCTCCCTCCCCACACGTCCACTAAAACCTTCAATATAAACTCCGACTTCTCACTCTCAGTCTCTCCTTTTGTTTTCTTCCATTTAAAACATATTCTACTCTATCGAGGAAGACTGATCTAGGCATTGAAAAGTCTTCCACTGAAAATCTTTGATGAATGAACTTCCTCTACTTATGGTATTTCATGGTGCTCAGAGGTTCAATTAGAAACTTAGTCAAGTCTATTGAGATCTTTGGCTAGCTTCATGACTCCCTGAATCACCAGCCTCGATTCATCATTATCAACTCCAGCTCATCAATCTAAGTTAGATCAATCCTCAACATCAACACTACTTATAGAAAATATATTGAGGTCTTATATGATAGGCTCCATAGCAAAGCTTTCCAATGGATCTCAAATATAAGAAAAATAAATAAAAGAACATATTAATGTATTTATAGCCTTGTCCCTTTTCCACCCTTTTATGTTTTTGTTTTGCATGCCATCATTAAAGAGTAAGTATGAAAATAAAATGCTACAAAACTTTCAAGGCTTTCTTTTTTTCCCTCTCTTATTAAAAATAGTTTAGGTCATGCAAGGCCCATTATTTAGAAAACATCCATTTACTTTTGGGAAAAATATATTTTTGGACCATGAACTTTTGGGGTGCTCTTAAACAAGTTGGTGAAGTTCAAGGTGTGGCAATCTGATCAATAATATAGACAAATCATGCAAAATCAAAAAATTGGACAAATGAAACTCATTGCCATCTATCCTTGAGTGTCAGATGACTGTACATAACTTGTAAATAGGCTGATGTGATAAATTAAAAAGCAAAACGTTATAGCTCTAATTAATAAAGTTGCAACAACGCAGTTTCTTTATTCCATTTATAGTTACAAATTCAACATGAGCTACTTCACTATAAAATGCAAAGAAAATTTCATTCTTTATTACAATTTTGGCTAATTTTAAGCAATGGATACGAGGATCAAGCTCTAGTTTGAGCTCTTCATCAACAAGCAATATTCCACCTTTAGTCCAGCATTGTACTCCATCTAAAATGAGCAATGTTCTCTATCCAAAATGCAAATGCGATGTTTATTTTCAATAGTAGGCCTTGTGGACTGATGATAATCCTAGTAGAAAGTTTGTAGGCTGCCCCAACTATCATGTAAGTATGATTTAATAGTACTAAACAATCCTTATTTAATTATTGAATGGATTGATTTTGTAGGTTGTGGAGTTATATTATGGGTATTTAGATTGGATAGACCCTTCCATGGGTGCTTGATCAATGATGGTGATCCCTAAATTACATTATGTGATGCATAGATTAAGGAGATAAAATGCAAGTTTGCAAGCTTTCACTTGTGAGACAACTTATTAGAGCCGAAGATGAAGCAAATAGACCTTGTGAAGTTGAGGACTCAATACAGAAGTTGCAAAACTCAAAGGCTTAGCATAGAATGTTTAGGAAATGATGATACTTGCAATATTTTTATCATGGGTCATACTTTTATGAGTGATAATCATGTTTTAGAATGATGATGGTAGTATGATTGTGCAATTCATGAACTTAGGCATGTGCAGGAGTTGAGTTATCATCATTTATCACGAGATAGATCTTACTGAATGTAATCTTATGAAAAGCAATGTTAATGCAATAGTTAACCTTCTTATGAGCTTAATTTGTTTCTTCTTATGACCTTAATTTCTACATGGATTGATCGTATTGCAATGAATCTTTTTTTTTTAATTTTTAATCTCTAAATCAAAAAACTTGTACATATGTCTGATCAAATAGATATACCATATATGTATACCTGATCAAACAGGTGCAAATAATGAAACTATATACAGTTATAAAGTAAAAAATTCTGTTATAAATTATTCAATAAAACTTATGCATGCACCATGTTTAGGAAAAGTATTCAAATCCATCATGATTAAACCATACAATGGGGTTATTACATATTATTGCAAGAACCACATAGATGGAACCATGGTAATTCATTGTGACTTGAATTTAAAATCTCAATAATTTACACTCTCTCTATTTAATAAAATCTGTTGGTGCAGAAATCCGTCGCCGCCGGAGGTCGCCGCAATCGAGGCCGCTGGGCGCCGCCGGGGACCTGCAAAACGAAGTCCCGTCCGGAACCGGTGGGGTGGTGGCTCCGGCAGGACCCTCCGACGGTCAAGTTAGTTTCCGGACCAACAGTAATGGAGTGCTCGGAATGAGTTCCGGAGCTTAGAGATGTGGAGGAGAGCTTAGAGAGTCGAGAGTTCAGAGAGCTTAGCCTTAGTATGTCGGGAGGGGTCCTTTTATAGCGGAGCTTAGTTGATGGTGACGGCTGTGCCGTCTGGCAGAGAGTCGTCGGGCAGCATGGAGTTTGGTACGGAGAGGAAGGCGTCGTCCGGTAGATCGTGGGAGCCATGGAGTCCGGTACGAGGCGTCGTCCATCGTGGGAGCCATACCGGCGAGTCGTGGGCCGCATGGAGTCCGGTACGGAGAGGAAGGCGTCGTCCGGTAGATCGTGGGAGCCATACCGGCGAGTCGTGGGCCGCATGGAGTCCGGTACGGAGAGGAAGGCGCCGTCCGGTCTTGCTGCAGGCGACAGTTCGTCCAATGGAGTTCGGACTTGTAACAGAGTTCGGCCGAAGGGGAAGCTGGGGGAGTTCGTCTGGCTGAAGGGTCGGCCATCTGTAGAGTTCGGCCGCGGGACGGTTGCCGAGGAGTTCGACCGCTGAGAGGCCCGAAGAAGCTCGGCTGGCCAGTTGAAGGACTTCGGTTGCTAGTTGGTTCGGCCAGGGCTCGCTGAGGAGTTCGGTCGCCTAGGGTCGGTCCGAAGGGGTTCGGCCACTTGGGCTCGCCTGAGTCGGTCCGAAGGAGTTCGGCCGTGGGGTCCGAAGGAGTTCGGCTGCATGGGCTCGCCTGGGGTCGGTCCGAAGGAGTTCGGCCGTGGGAAGTCCGAAGGAGTTCGGCTGCATGGGCTCGCCTGGGGTCGGTCCGAAGGAGTTCGGCCGTGGGAAGTCCGAAGGAGTTCGGCTGCATGGGCTCGCCTGGGGTCGGTCCGAAGGAGTTCGGCCGTGGGAAGTCCGAAGGAGTTCGGCCGTGGAGGTCCGAAGGAGTTCGGCCGTGGGAAGTCCGAAGGAGTTCGGCCGGAGGTCCGAAGGAGTTCGGCCGTGGGAGTTCCGAAGGAGTTCGGCTGCAGGGCTGCAGGGGAGTTCGGCCTCTAGGCAGTTCGGCCGTGTTAGGGGCTCGGCCTGGCGCCTGGCGCTGAAGCTCTTCAGCGGCTACTGGTTACATTGGGCTGAGCGTCGGGCCGGGCTTCGGCAGGAGCGGGATTTCCCCAACATAGCCCCCCCACTCCCGAGTTCAAAAATTGAAGGAAGGGAGTACCAAAACAGACCCGAAGTCTTCCCAGGCTCCGCTCTGAAGCCGGGGGAGGTCTCATCTCCAGCCAATATTGACGCAAGCTGAGGCTTGGGGGAGGTCTCATCCCCAGTCGATGTTTGGAGTTGAAGTGGGACTCGTTTCCAGCCAAAATTGGTGAAAGCCGACGTTGAGGCCGGAGTCAATGTCGCCCCCCGTGGTCAGGGTCGGAGTTGACATTGCCTTCATCAACCGAAGTCGATTCGGGGGAGACCTCCTCTTTTGCAGTCAAGGTTATGATCGCTTGGGGGAGATCCCGTCTCCCGCTGATGCTGACACCGAAGTTGAAGCTGAGGTCCGAAGGAGACCTCGTCTTCTGCAGTGAAGCTTGCCGTAGACTCTGGGGCTCGGCCTTGGACCTTGCTCACGTTCAGGACGAGGTTCTCCTCTTGTTCCCAACGGGCTGTGGGGGCACATGGGGACCGTCGTCCTCGTCTCCCCCCATCCCGTCCTTGGTGGACGGGGCCTTCGACTTTGCTCACCTAGGACGAGGTTCTCCTCCTGTTCCTAGCCGGCTGTGGGGGCACATGAGGACCGTCGTCCTCGCTTCTCCCCCCATCCCGTCCTTTGTGGACGGGGCCTTCGACTTTGCTCACGCTAGGACGAGGTTCTCCTCCTGTTCCTAGCCGGCTGTGGGGGCACATGAGGACCGTCGTCCTCGCTTCTCCCCCCATCCCGTCCTTTGTGGACGGGGCCTTCGACTTTGCTCACGCTAGGACGAGGTTCTCCTCCTGTTCCTAGCCGGCTGTGGGGGCACATGAGGACCGTCGTCCTCGCTTCTCCCCCCATCCCGTCCTTTGTGGACGGGGCCTTCGACTTTGCTCACGCTAGGACGAGGTTCTCCTCCTGTTCCTAGCCGGCTGTGGGGGCACATGAGGACCGTCGTCCTCGCTTCTCCCCCCATCCCGTCCTTTGTGGACGGGGCCTTCGACTTTGCTCACGCTAGGACGAGGTTCTCCTCCTGTTCCTAGCCGGCTGTGGGGGCACATGAGGACCGTCGTCCTCGCTTCTCCCCCCATCCCGTCCTTTGTGGACGGGGCCTTCGACTTTGCTCACGCTAGGACGAGGTTCTCCTCCTGTTCCTAGCCGGCTGTGGGGGCACATGAGGACCGTCGTCCTCGCTTCTCCCCCCATCCCGTCCTTTGTGGAACGGGGCCTTTCGACTTTGCTCACGCTAGGACGAGGTTCTCCTCCTGTTCCTAGCCGGCTGTGGGGGCACATGAGGACCGTCGTCCTCGCTTCTCCCCCCATCCCGTCCTTTGTGGACGGGGCCTTCGACTTTGCTCACGCTAGGACGAGGTTCTCCTCCTGTTCCTAGCGGGACATTTCCGCTCGCTTTTTTCCCAGTGACCCTGAAACGATAGTGTCGAGCAACAAGGTTTTATTGAGGGAAACTACTGGTAGTACATTCTCAGGTTTTCTGAGTTCCAAGGTCGGGGAAGCGCTAGTCCTCCGAGCTCCTTTAGGCGATAGGTTCCAGGTCGGATGACCTCTACCACTTCGTACGGACCTTCCCAATTTGGGACGAGCTTCCCTTGACTCTGGGGCTGGAGAGACGGCTGCTCGTCGGAGCACCTAAGTCCCCAACTCTGAACGCCTTGCTTTTGACTCTGGAATTGTAATACCGAGCCACCTTCCGTTGGTAGGCGGCCATTCCGGATGCGGGCTGCCTCCCTCTTTTCTTCCAGAAGGTCGAGGTTGGCTCTGAGGTCCTGGGGGTTGAGTTGCTCGTTGAAGCCCACGATTCGAGCAGACGGGAGTTTGAGCTCGATCGGGATGACTGCCTCGGTGCCGAAGGCCAAGGCGAAGGGTGTCTCGCCGGTCGGTACCCTCTGCGTTGTTCGGTATGCCCAGAGGACGTGGTAGAGTTCGTCTACCCAGGCCCCTTTTGCCCTGTCGAGCCTCGTCTTGAGGCCTTGCAGCAGGGTCCGATTGGTCACTTCGGCTTCCCCATTGGCTTGCGGATGAGCCACCGATGTGAAGTGGTGGGAGACGTTTAGTCCTTCGCAGAACTCGGCAAACCGGGCTCCAGCGAACTGTCGCCCATTATCGGTTATGAGGGCTCGGGGCAGACCGAACCGGCAGATCAGCGTCTTCCAGACGAAGTCCTGCACCTTGGCCTCGGTGATCTTCGCTAGTGGTTCCGCCTCGACCCACTTGGTAAAGTAGTCAATCGCGACCAGGAGGAACTTCCGTTGTCCGGACGCCGTTGGGAAGGGGCCGAGGATGTCCATCCCCCACTGCGCGAAGGGCCAGGGTGCAGTGAGCGGAGTGAGTTCGGATGCCGGCTGCCTTTGCACGCTGGCGTTCTTCTGGCAGCGGTCACACCTCTTCACGTATTCCGTGGAATCACGAAGTAGGGTTGGCCAGTAGTACCCTTGCCGAAGTAGTCTTTGCGATAGGGATCTGGCTCCCGCGTGACTTCCGCAGAGTCCTTCGTGGACATCCTGTAGCGCGATGCAGGCCTCAGAGGGTCGGAGGCACCTCAGCAACGGGAGGGAGTACGACCTTTTATATAACCTGCCCTCGTACAAGACGTAGCGGGAGGCTTGACTCCTGAGCTTCCGAGCTTCTCTCCGGTCGTGAGGGAGGACCCCTTCTTCGAGGTAGGCGATCAGCGGATCGATCCAGCTGGGCTCGAAGTCCGTCCGCAGGACGGCCTGAGGTTCCTCGGTGGTCGGGCACTTCAGAGTTTCCAGAAACACCTCTTTTGGTAGTTCGGCCGGGGCAGAGGTGGCCAACTTGGAGAGGAGGTCGGCCCTTGTATTCCCGGTCCTTGGGATGTGCCGAATGTCGAAGCTGTCGAAGGCTGGTATTAAGTTCTTCACCTTCCCGAGGTACATCACCATGCTTTCCTCCCGCGCCTCGTAGCTGCCGCCGACCTGACCGACCACCAACTGGGAAGTCGCTATAGACTTGAAGCCGACCCACCTTCAATTCCCTGGCTATCTGCAGCCCGGCTATCAGCGCTTCATACTCGGCCCCATTGTTGGTTGTGGGAAACTCGAAGCGCAATGCGTACTCGGTGACGATCCCCTCGGGGCTAACCAGGACCAGCCCTGCGCCGGCCCCGCTAGAGTTGGATGAGCCATCCACATGCAGAACCCAGGCGCCTTCAAGAAGGTCGGCCCTTTCTTCAGGGAAGCTCGACCGCCACAGCTCGGCTTCGTTGGGGCCTGGTCTCCCTCCGATGATAGTCTCGCTTGATTCAAGCTCGGCTTCAACTGGTGCGGTGCATTCCAGCACGAAGTCCGCCAGTATCTGAGCCTTGATCGATGGCCTGGGCCGGTAATTGATGTCGAACTCCGTGAGCTCGATCGCCCATTTGGCGATTCTTCCTGAAGCGTCTGCTCGGTGGAGGACGGCTCTTATTGGTTGGTCCGTGAGGACCGTTGATGGTATGCTCCTGAAAGTAAGGTCGGAGCCTCCTGGCTGCGATCAGAAGACAGTAAATTAGTTTTTCTAACTTGGAGTACCTGGTCTCCGCGTCCCTCAAGGCTCGGCTCACGTAGTAGACTGGTTGTTGCGCCTTCGCATCTTCCCTGACCAGGACAGCCGCCAGGGCCATTGGAGAGACAGCTAGGTATAGGAGCAGCCCTTCTCCAGGTTCGGGCTTTGCCAGCAGTGGGGGCGCGCCGAGGTAGTTTTTAAGCTCCTCGAATGCCTGTTTGCACTCCGCTGTCCAGCAAAAATCTTTCGGTCGCCTGAGGACCTGGAAGAAAGGCAGGCACCGCTCGGCCGACCTTCGAGACAAAGCGGTTCAAGGGACGCCACCTTCCCAGCCAGGCGCTGAACTTCCTTAATTGTTTTCGGGGCAGTCATCTCCTGGATGGCTCGGATTTTCTCGGGATTTGCCTCGATTCCGCGTCTCGACACCATGAATCCTAAAAATTTTCCGGAGGTCACGCCGAAGGCGCATTTGGTCGGGTTCAACTTCATCTTGTGCCTCCTAAGCGCACCGAAAGTTTCTTCAAGGTCGGCGAGGTGGTCTGTCGAGGCTCGGCTTTTGACCAGCATGTCGTCCACGTACACCTCCATGTTGCGGCCGATCTGCCCCTTGAAGACCTTGTTGACCAAGCGCTGGTAGGTGGCTCCTGCATTCTTGAGTCCGAAAGGCATGACCCTGTAACAATAGAGACCTCGGTCAGTAATAAAGGTGGTCTTTTCTTCATCCTCGGGCGCCATGCGTATCTGGTTATAACCAGAAAATGCGTCCATAAAAGTGAGGAGCTCGTGGCCCGAGGTTGCGTCCACCAGCTGATCGATCCTCGGCAGGGGGTAGCTGTCCTTTGGGCAGGCTTTGTTCAGCTTCTTGAAGTCGACGCACATCCTCCATTTGTTGTTTGCTTTTTTGACGAGGACCACGTTCGAGACCCAGGTCGGATAGTTGACCTCCCGGATGAGTCCAGCTTCAAGGAGCTTATCCACTTCTTCGGCTACCGCCTTCTGTCTTCTCTGGGGCTTGGCGGCGTAATTTTTCTCTGACGGGTCGGTGCCTTGGGTCGATGGCCAGCCGATGTTCTATGACATCGGCGTCGATCCCTGGTACATCCGCTGGGGCCCAGGCGAAGACGTCCGCATTCCTTCTGAGGAAAGCGACGAGCTGTCCCCTGACCTCGGCCGCCTAAGTTGGAGCCGATCCGCACCTCATGCCCCGGGTCTCCATCGCGTAAGGACACAGGGACGAGGTCTTCCGCAGGTTCGCCCCGTTCTTCAGTGAGGTCGTCGCGGACGTCCAGTCCATCAACAAGGCAAGGGTCGGGCCGGTCTCCCTCGCGCAGGGCGATTGAGTAGCAGTACTTTGCCAGGGCTTGGTCTCCTCTGACCTCGCCGACTCCGTGGCTCGTCGGGAATTTCATCTTTAAGTAGTAGGTTGACACTACCGCCCGTAGCGCGTTTAAGGCCTGGTCGCCCAAGGATTGCATTATAGGCGGACGGGGTCCTTCACGACAAAGAAAGTCGATCCGCGCCTTGGCCAATTTTGGGGATTGGCCCGCCGTCACCGCCAAAGTCACCATGCCTTCGACCGGAACGGCGTGTCCGGCAAATCCCACCAGGGGAGAATTTACAGGTCCTAAGCGGGTGTCAGGTAGGGACATTTTTAAGAAGGCATCGTAAAACAATATGTCCGCCGAACTTTCATTATCCACCAAAACGCGGCGTACATCATAATCAGCGACGTTTAAAGAGATTACAACCGCGTCGTTATGCGGAAATCGGATCCCCTTGGGCGTCTGCCTCGGTGAAGGTCACGGGCTCCGAGGTCCTCTGCCTCTTTCGCCGGATCCCTCGGATTCGTCGGTCTTTCCCCTGCTGCGGTCCTCCCGAGATGGTGTTAATGACGCCAAGAGGACGGCCGGATCCTCCTGCCGATCCTTCCCCAATCGGCGGCAACATTCTCGGCCGATCTTCCCTGCTCTTTAGGTTGTCTTTCGCAGGAATCGGCCAAGCCTGCCCCGCCGGACCAGCTCCTCGATTTCGTCCTGGAGCTGGATGCACTCCTCGGTATCGTGACCGTGGTCACGGTGGTAAAGGCAGAACTTGTTGGGGTTGCGTTTTCTGGGATGGGAACGCATTCCTCTCCGGCTCCGGAAGTCGTCCCTTGATCTCCAGCAGCACTTGAGCCTTCGGGGCGTTGAGGGGGGCGTAGCTGTGAAAACGCCGTCGGAGGGGAGAACCTTGGCGCGGGAGAGGGAACCTCGTCGCGGGGGAGAACCTCGGCGCCGGGGGGAACTTCGGCGTCGGGGGGGACTTCGGTGCCGAGGAGAACTTCGGCGCGCCCTTCCGTCGGTGGCTTCCCGCCCCCGAGCCTGAGGTGGAGTCCGGGCACGCCCGCGACCAGGGGGAGTTCGGGAAGCGCGGCCAAGCTTCGGTGCGCTTTCTTTCCTTCGGCGGGCCTTCCCGCTCTGCCTACTCGTCGCTTGTCGCGAGCTTCATTATCCTTGGCCTCAAAAGCCTCCTCTGCCCGGGCATAGCTTTCGGCCCGAGCTAGCATGTCAGCGAAATCCCTGGGATATTTCTTTTCCAGGGAGAACAACAGGTCGTTCTTCTGAAGGCCGCCCTTGAGGGCGGCCATAGCAACTGATTGGTCCAGGTTCCGGACTTCCAGCGCGGCAGCGTTGAACCGGGTGACGTAAGCCCGGATGGGTTCCCCCTCTTTTTGCCTGATGGCCAACAAGGAATCCGAGCCTCTGCGCGGCCGTTTGCTGCTGACGAAGTGGGCCGCGAATTGTTGACTCATTTGGTCAAACGACAGGATGGTGCCCGGCTTAAGCGCCGAGTACCAATTCCTGGCCGCTCCCTTTGAGGGTAGAAGGGAAAGCCCGACACAAAATGGCATCAGGCGCGCCATGGAGCAACATCGTCGTCCTGAAGGCCTCCAAATGGTCGACCGGGTCGGTGGTCCCATCGTAGCTTTCAAAATGCGGGAGCTTGAAGTTCGGCGGTACCTGTTCCTGCATAATTTTCTGTGAGAAGGGAGGATCAGTGCAAATATCGTTACCGCGGGAGGAAGGAGTATGACGAAGTTCTTCTATGCGTCGTCCCATCTCCAAGAGCCTTTGATCCAGGAAATCTTCGCGATCCTTAATCCCCAAGGTCTTCTCGCGGAATAGGTGTGAAGCCTCTCCCTGGGTTCGAGCCGCGGTCCGAGCAGGGGCTCTTTGCCGGCTGCCCTTCTCTCCCGAGGGCCGGAGGTCGGGTAGCCCACATCGGTCGCTCCTGGACTGGGTTCCCGGGCTCCGGGGAACCCCGCGCCGGTCGAGTGGGCGCCGGACCTCGCGAATGCGTGGCCTGCACTGCCTGCACCGCCTCCGTAAGATCGCGGACCTGCTGGGCAAGCAGGTCGAACCGCTCCGCATCTACCGCGAGTACGGAGCGGGCCCGTGTCGCCGGGGCCGGAGTGGGAGCGGACGGACCCGAACGGGATCGGGCCGCGGAGGCTGCCGACCTCCGGGTCGAGGCTCTTCTGGGGGGCATTTTTCTTTTCCAGAAAAGGAATACTGAAGAGGGAGGAAGAGAGATCCGGAGCAGGGGAAGGAAATCGTCGCCGAGCACTCCTTTAAGAACAAGGGAACCTCGAAGGTTCAGGCCCTTCCTTCTAGCGCCAATCTGTTGGTGCAGAAATCCGTCGCCGCCGGAGGTCGCCGCAATCGAGGCCGCTGGGCGCCGCCGGGGACCTGCAAAACGAAGTCCCGTCCGGAACCGGTGGGGTGGTGGCTCCGGCAGGACCCTCCGACGGTCAAGTTAGTTTCCGGCCAACAGTAATGGAGTGCTCGGAATGAGTTCCGGAGCTTAGAGATGTGGAGGAGAGCTTAGAGAGTCGAGAGTTCAGAGAGCTTAGCCTTAGTATGTCGGGAGGGGTCCTTTTATAGCGGAGCTTAGTTGATGGTGACGGCTGTGCCGTCTGGCAGAGAGTCGTCGGGCAGCATGGAGTTTGGTACGGAGAGGAAGGCGTCGTCCGGTAGATCGTGGGGTAGATCGTGGGAGCCATACCGGCGAGTCGTGGGCCGCATGGAGTCCGGTACGGAGAGGAAGGCGTCGTCCGGTAGATCGTGGGAGCCATACCGGCGAGTCGTGGGCCGCATGGAGTCCGGTACGGAGAGGAAGGCGCCGTCCGGTCTTGCTGCAGGCGACAGTTCGTCCAATGGAGTTCGGACTTGTAACAGAGTTCGGCCGAGGGGGAAGCTGGGGGAGTTCGTCTGGCTGAAGGGTCGGCCATCTGTAGAGTTCGGCCGCGGGACGGTTGCCGAGGAGTTCGACCGCTGAGAGGCCCGAAGAAGCTCGGCTGGCCAGTTGAAGGACTTCGGTTGCTAGTTGGTTCGGCCAGGGCTCGCTGAGGAGTTCGGTCGCCTAGGGTCGGTCCGAAGGGGTTCGGCCACTTGGGCTCGCCTGGGGTCGGTCCGAAGGAGTTCGGCCGTGGGGTCCGAAGGAGTTCGGCTGCATGGGCTCGCCTGGGGTCGGTCCGAAGGAGTTCGGCCGTGGGAAGTCCGAAGGAGTTCGGCTGCATGGGCTCGCCTGGGGTCGGTCCGAAGGAGTTCGGCCGTGGGAAGTCCGAAGGAGTTCGGCCGTGGAGGTCCGAAGGAGTTCGGCCGTGGGAGTCCGAAGGAGTTCGGCTGCGGGCTTCGCAGGGGAGTTCGGCCTCTAGGCAGTTCGGCCGTGTTAGGGGCTCGGCCTGGCGCCTGGCGCTGAAGCTCTTCAGCGGCTACTGGTTACATTGGGCTGAGCGTCGGGCCGGGCTTCGGCAGGAGCGGGATTTATCCCCAACAATTGGATAGCCGGGCCATAGGGTCTAGGTACCGATTTCAACATTAATGTTTTGGCTACTAATAAGATTTCTCGATTCATCAGATCTTGTGGTGCTATCATTGTTAAAGACCAGCAAAACCACAACCAACAACCTCATCAAACCCATCGTTTTACTCAATCACCGTCATTTTTAAATCACCTCACTTAACATTTCCCCCACGTATTACATAACACAAGATATAGAACCCACATTCACCTTGCACCTCTCAGTCACCAAAAAAGTCTCACTTTAATTTAAAACATATATCCCATAGCCAACAGGAGTTGTTGAGGCCCACCTCACCTATCAACAAACCTTTGTTAATATGTTTTTAAGATAATTTCAAAAAACACTATGTTTATAAGTTCCTTTTTGCCTATTCCTTTAGGTTTGATTTGGCACTATTTTATCTTTATCTATAGCAAAAGTAGATAAAAAAATATCACCTATTCTCTAAGGTTCAATTTGAGAAGCTTGATATATAAAATATAAAAGTTATACAAAATTTAGGATACATAGTTGGGGTGCAAATGAGTTGAGCTACTCATGAGCCACTCGAGCTCGACTCAAATCTAAGCTTGACTTGATTAGGCTATTACGAGCTCGAGTTGAGCTTGAGCAGTTCGAGTAGTTGTTCGAGTTGAGCTTAAGTAGCAAGTGAAGGGAAATCCTGATTTCCTGGTCCAGGTTCGTCCAGATCTGATTAGATCAAGAGATATATTTCAAAAATTTTCTCTTGACCTTAATCAGATCTTGATATGTTTCAGATCTGATTCTTATTATTTTAATAAATAAAATAAAAGAAGATAAATTAAATCAAATTTAATTTACCTGATTTGGGTAATCCTATTACCCTGTAGATGATCCTGATTGCAGCGGAAGGTTCTGGATCTCAGCCACGCAAGCGCCTGGCCTCTACCGGTATCCACTCGGGTTGGATCTGGAGAACCTCTTCTTCTCTATCACACCTCCAAAAATCAGATCTGGATCTGATCTGGAGGATCTTCAAAACTCTTTTGAAGATCTGCAGTCGTCCTTTTGCAGCAGCGCAGCCTTCTTGCTTTTGATCGCCTTTCCTTGATCTGAATTGCACCAACTAAGTCCAAAACACTTTTGGACGTGGAGAGCAAGGGGAGAAGAGAGTATGGCATGGAGAAGGAGGGAGAGGCAGCCTTGGGGACGTGGGAAATCTCTTTCAATAAGACTTAGGATTAGGGTTGGGCGCAGGGTCTTATTTATAGACTAAGCGTGATCCAACTCCTTCTTCCTCTCAACCAATCACAACCCTTTGTGAAATCAGATCTAAATCTGATTGGTGTTGAAATAGAGACCCCTGGATTCCTCCTTAGAGGGCGCCTAAGACCAGTCAAACTGGATTCTTAGTAGAACTCTGATTGGAATCCAAAAAGGGAGGTGGAGTCCTTGTCCAACAAGGACTCCTAGGCGCCTCCTACTTGGGCTCACGCCACCCTTGGCGTGCGCCCTTCTCCTTGCCAGGTTCTGGCAGGGGGACAGGCCCCCACCAGCTCTCCAATAGGTGCATGATGACATGTGGTCAAAAGTCAAAGGGTCAATGGTCAATGTTTGACCAGTCAAAGGTAGACTTTTGACCAAAGTCAAAGAACAAGAAATGGCAGGTGACCAAAAATGGCAGGTAATGTCTTACAAATAAGACAACCTTATTCTGACTTGGACAACCTCCAGTCAGACCATATGAAGGCCTCTGATTGAGCACAAACTCCTTTGGCTCAGTCAGGACAACTTATTTATGATAGTAAAAGAAGAACGTTAGGTTCAATCGAGTGCTAGCATGATTTTCCTTGAACCTAATTGAATCTCATTCAGATCAATTGAACTAGATCAGTTCAATTGATGATCACCAGATTCAAACCCTTGTTTGTGTGACCCAGTTAGGTTCAGTTCTGTATGGTAATGGGATATGTCATGATCTCTATCATCGACATCATCGAAACTCCTTTCGATGGATCAGAACTCTTCTGATTCGAACAGCTAGAATGATCGATCATCTAAATCATTCTAATTGCTCCCAAAATCCACCAGTGACACCTAGCAGTATATGGTGGCAACCCATCAGAGCTGAATGCGAACCTCTTGGTGCAGCTACCTGTGTGATTAAGTTCTTCTATCTTGAGCCCCGATCAGATTAGGGTTAAGGTGAACTCGTCAAACCCTAGTCTCTGTCATATGATGTAATCATTCGATTCAAGTCCAATGTGAAAATCTAAATAGAAACTCTTTCTATTATTTCACTCTACCATGGCCATGGGCTTCTGGACTTGATTCTCATGATCATCATAGGGCTGCTCCTCTACCACCGAGGTAGATAGATTCCCATCTTGATGCAATCCAGTTCCTACAATGAACATGCTATAGCCAACATACACCTCAGGGTTCCATATGGCTAGGAGACCGAGTAATGGTGTAGTCAAACTATAACACCCTCAAGGTGAACTGCCGATGCACCTCAGGTCAAAGAACCAGACACACTACTGCAGCATCGAGTCAGTCATTGACGAGAAGGTAGACTCCCTAATGACTACTCGAGGTGGTCACGCTCAGTGCCCTCGTTCTCTAACGAGTACCTGTACTCTCGCTCCGGTGTCTCCACACCGTAGACTCAAGACTCATCTACTAAAGAGAAGCGATTGTACACCAACCTTCCGGATCAATCACCATCCTCGTGATGATCCTATGGTCGGGAGCATTTTATGAGTTAATAATGATTATTCATGTCTTAAATTTTCAACTCTTGAAAATATGAATTATCATTACCATTAACTCAAAGGATGTATCACAGACACTAAATACACATATGTGATAGAAAATAACCCATTTTATTGATTATAGTCAAAATTATAATTTTGCCCCTAGAAGTGTATTACAAGTGTCAGCCAATTCTGGCTTCTAGGGCACATATATCTAACAATCTCCCACTTATCCTAAAGCCAATTGGCTACAAGTCTAAGTCCCATCTTCTCAAGGTGGGCTTCGATCTTCTGCTGGCCCAACGGCTTTGTAAGTGGGTCTGCCACATTATCTGTGGAGTTGACTCTCTTGACCTCGACGTAACCCTTCTCGAGGTAATCGCGGATGAGGTGGTATCGCCGCTCAATGTGCTTGGAATTTCTGGTGAGACCTCGGCTCCTTAGCAAGGGCTATGGCGCCATTATTGTCGCAGTATAGAGGAATGGCATCTGATGGCATTACTCCAATTTCTGTAGCAAACTTCTTGTACCAGAATGCTTCCTTCGCAGCCTCTGATGCAGCGATATATTCTGCTTCCATGGTGGAATCTGCTATCACGGTTTGCTTGGAACTCTTTCAGCTGACAGCACCACCATTGCACACAAACAGACTTCCAGATGTCGACTTTCGATCATCTATATCGGACATGAAATCCGAGTCTGTGTATCCCTGGACTTGGAGTTCTCCGTTACCAAAGACCAACATCATATCCTTAGTTCTTCTTCAAGTACTTAAGGATACATTTCACAGAAGTCCAGTGTTCTTCACCTGGATTTGACTGATATCTGCTTGTGACACTCACAGCATGGGCTATATCAGGTCGTGTACATAGCATGGCATACATGAGGCTCCCTATTGCAGAAGCATAAGGGATCTTGCTCATGCATTCTATTTCCTCAGGTGTGCTAGGGCACATCTTCTTGGAAAGATGAATACCATGTCTGAAGGGTATTAATCCCCTCTTAGAGTTTTCCATACTAAACCTCTTTAGTACTTTCTCTATGTACATCTTCTGTGAAAGTCCTAGCATCCTATTCGGTCTATCCCTATAGACCTTAATTCCTAGAATAAAGGATGCTTCACCTAGGTCTTTCATGGAGAATTCCTTGGACAACCACATCTTGACTGATGTCAACATGGGAAATATCATTCCCAATAAGGAGGATGTCATCCACGTACAATACGAGGAAGACAACAGCGCTCCCACTGACCCTTTTGAAAACACATGGTTCCTCTTCATTTTTGATGAAACCAAACTTTTTGATCACATCATTGAAACGAGTGTTCCAGCTCCGAGATGCTTGCTTAAGTCCATATATGGACCTTTGCAGCTTGCAAACCTTGTGATCAGTATCACTGGATGTGAAACCTAGCGGCTGTTCCATATAGATATCTTCCTCAAGATATCCATTTAGAATGCCATTTTCACGTCCATTTGCCATATTTCATAATCGAAATAGGCTGCAACAGCAAGCAATGTGCGGATGGATTTTAGCATAGCTACTGGGGAAAAGGTATCCTGATAGTCAATGCCTTCGCGTTGACTATAACCTTTTGCCACTAGTCTAGCCTTGAATGTCTCCACATTCCCATCTGCACCAATCTTTCTCTTGAAGATCCATTTACACCCAATAGGTACTATACCTTCTGGTGGATCTACCAAGGTCCAGACTTGGTTTGAGTGCATCGAGTCAATTTTCTGACTTCATTGCCTCTAAGCCATTTCTCGGAGTCGATATCTGATATCGCCTCGTTGTAGGTTTTGGGATCATCACCATGAGCACCATTACCTATGAGGAACATTTCCTCTACTTCCTCTGAAATAATACCTAAGTATCTTTCAGGGGGACGGGAAACTCTTTCCGATCTACGAGGTGGAGGAGGTAGTGTTCTTATTGGCTCAACCTGATTTGGTTCCAACTTGGTCCTTAGCTCGTTCTGCTTGTGAGACTTTCTCATCAAGCTTAATCTGCTTTCCAATGCCGCTATCTTGAATAAACTATTTTTCAAGAAAGATGGCATGTCGACTCACAATCACATTGTGGTCTTCTGGAATGTAGAAATAGTATCCTAATGACTCTTTAGGATATCCTATGAATCGAGCTCTGAAGGACCTAAACTCTAACTTGTCCGCTTGTTGTCTTTTGACATGAGCCGGACAACCCCAAATTCTGAGATGACTCAGACTTGGTTTCTTACCGTGCCATATCTCATACGGTGTGGTAGGAACGGTTTTAGAGGGAACCCTATTCAGTAAATAAATTGAAGTTAATAATGAATGTCCCCAAAGAAAATCTGGGAGGTCTGTGAAGCTCATCATGGATCGAACCATATCCAATAGAGTCCGATTTCTCCGTTCTGAAACCCCGTTGAGTTGAGGTGTTCCTGGTGGAGTCCATTGAGAGACTATGCCATTTTTCTTAAGATAGTCTAGGAATTTTCGGCTAAGGTATTCACCTCCTCGATCTGATCGAAGAACCTTAATGGGTTTTTCCAATTTTTGTTTTTCTACTTCATGTCTGAATTCTTTGAACTTTTCAAAAGCTTCAGACTTATGTCTCATAAGATACACATACCCATACCTAGACAGATCATCGGTAAAGGTAATGAAGTAGACAAAATTGCCTCTAGCCGGCACATCAAATGGGCCGCACACATCAGTATGTACTAGGGCAAGGAGATCTGTGGCCCTCTCCCCATGTCCAACAAAAGGGAGTTTAGTCATTTTGCCTTGAAGACAAGATTCACAAGTTGGATATGACTCAAAAGTCAATGGACTCAATAGCCCATTTTTCTCCAATTTGTTAATCCTATCTTCTGCTATATGACCTAATCTCAGGTGCCATAGATATCTGTCGTTTGGACTATCCCTAGGTCGTTTGGCATTCACGTTTTGCTCGATAGTTAAAATAGGTACATCAATATGCAACTGATAAAGACCATTAATAAGGAAACCATTTGCAATTTTATTTCTTTCATAAAGAATGTTACAATGGTCCTTAAAGAAGGTGATCACATAACCTTCTTGTGCTAAGCATGAAACAGAAATCAAATTCCTGCTAGCTGCAGGCACATAATAACAGTCTTTTAAAACTAAGTCTAAACCAGATGGTAATCGAAGAGGGTATGTTCCCACGGCTACTGCAGCAACTCTTGCTCCATTACCGACGCGTAGGATCATGTCTCCATCCCTCAGCCTCCTGCTATCCTCAAGACCCTGCATAGAAGTGCACAGATGAGCACTAGAACCAGAGTCAAGCACCCAACTGGATGCAGAAGAAACCGTAAGGTTAGACTCAATAACGAGCATACCTCCAGAAGGACCTTCCTTCTTGTTCTTCAGGGTGGCCAGGTAAGTAGGGCAGTTCCGCTTCCAATGGCCGTCGCTGTTGCAATGGAAACACTTTCCTTTGCCATCGGACCTTTTTTCTTCGGTTCTGCCTTCTTCTTCTTTGATCCTTCCACCTTTTGCTTTTTCACAGACTTCTTTTTCTTTCCATAAGACTTTCTTTTGGAAGAAGTCCGTTCCATAGCAAGAACTGAGCCTTTAGAACCTTTCATAGAAAGCTCAGCGGTAACCAGCATATTCATTAACTCGGCCAAGGAATTTTGAAGTTTATGCATGTGGTAATTCATGATGAATTGAATTGCCCATATGCATCAGTCAAGGATTGCAGAATAATATCGTTCTGCAAGTCCAAGTCCAACTTCACACCGAGCTTCTCAAGCTCTTCCATGTCCTTGATCATTGTCAGACAGTGATCTTGGACTGACTGCCCATCACGCATCTTAGCCTTAAAAAGTCATTTTGTGACTTGATATTTGGCTGCGCGACTCTGTTCACCAAACATCTCCTGCAGGTGAGCCAACATTTGGCGAGCAGTCCCGATATCTTCATGTTGGCGCTGGAGCTCATCAGACATCGAGCCCAACATGTAATATCTGGCCTTATTATCTTCGTCAATCCATTTTTCCAGAGACGCTCTCTGTTCAGTGGATGGACGAGCTGGTAAGGTGGGAGGGTCCTGGTCCAAAACATGTGTTAACTTCTCTGAACCCAAAAATAATTTTGTAGTTCCTGAGCCAATCTTTATAATTGGGTCCAGTCAGTCTATGTGTGTCCTAGGATACGTGCCAAGTGGGTTGGACGCAGACATTTTCCTGTAGAGAGTCAAAGATTCTAGTTAGATACTGTAATTTTGACTTGACCAATTTGTTTAGGGATTTTATTTTTAAACAAATTAGCTCCCACTATTTTCTCGGATCCCTACACTCCCTCTGTAGAGATGCGAAAATCTCCACGATTAATGATTTCTAGTGGGTGGTGCGGTCTCACCAACTGACTCATCACCTCACCTAACAGTTATTGGTGATGGGTTAGCCAATGAGTGAACAACTCTTGTTCAATGATTCTCTAATCATGGTGCACCCAAACTTGGTCTCTAATTCATGAATCTCACCGTATCCGGAATATTGATCCACTCCTTAGTTAAGTCAGACCCACCATTTGCATAGACTGGGTTTCCTAATTGGAGTCTCTCACCGTATCCAGAATATTGAGCCCAACTCATCCTCCAGCCCATAGCATCCAATGCCTAATAGACATGGTTGCATCTTCCCGGTGCAACTGAGCCACTGTATCCAGCCGAGAACAATCAACCCCGGGAAGGGCCCGCACGTCTACAATGGTGGAAGACCTCAGACTTAATCTTTTCTTAGGGAGAATTGATTCAGGTCTCATTAAACTAGACTTGGCTTAGTCATAACAATTATGACTAACCTAGTGGCATGGGTTAGCTCGGATTATTGACCACCTCAGATCAGAACTGTGTCAACAGATATGGCCAGGTAAGTGAGATCGGTGGAAGGAATATGCCATTAACTCGCACAAGAATGCATTCAGGTCGAGTAGCTTCCAATTAAAAACCAGTCGGTCGTCTGTGCCAAACTTACCTTAGACACCAAATTGTTGAGTCAGAACCAATTGGGTTAGCCTACAATCCAGACTCTAACCTCTGAGCCTAATTAGGTCTTGCTTGATCGTGACTCGATCTTGACCCAGACTTAATCCTATTAGGCTGGTCAATTTAAGCATTGTTGATCCCATCTAACCAACTCTTGATTCGGTTTGATCAACCGCTTAGACCTAATTGAGCTACCCAAGCCCGAACCCAGTATTATGAATATGTCTTAGATCTGAAATTCTCAATTTTAGACCTAATTGATATTCCATAAACTTAATTCTTAATTAAGTTGGGTTCATAAACAAAATATGCACAATAAATCCTAGGGTTTCAGGATCTAGGGTTTTGCAGAAAGTAAGTTTTGGGTTTCTGATTAAGGACGAACACGCAGCACCCCTACACGTCATAAGAACACCCCATCGAATGGAAAGAGAGGGCCTTTAAACCCTTCTTCGTTCTTATGACCGGACGGCCAAGAGGAACGCCTTAATCAGGAACATTCAATACTACAAAACAGTTATAGATCTATATCATATATCTCATATATAAATTTAGATCTAATCATGGCATATTTTGCATACATCTCATGTATCAATCATGCATGTTTTCAGATCTAAATTATCTCATAATAATCTAAAAAATTAGATTTAAATTGATCTAATCAAAATAAATTCTAATCTAGATAATTATGTAGAACTATTCTACAACTAGTCTAGTCATGCATCTATCATATCTCATATGATATTTAAAATTAAATAATTTTTATTTGCTGTTTATCAGATGTTATTATAACACTTATAATATCAAAAAATAGTAAATAAGAAGATCTAAAATATGATTTAATCAGATTAAATCAAAGACATGCAAAACTATTCTATAGAACTATTCTATTCTAGAACTAGTCATGCATATCTTCATGTTCTTAGATCCAAATCATTTAATTTTAATTTTTCTGATTTCAGATCTGATCACATCTCATGTGACATCTAAAATCATTTATTTTTTAATTAAAATAAAATTAAAATCAGATCTAAACAATTTTAGAACCATGGCTCTGATACCAGTTGAAGGGAAATCCTGATTTCCCGGTCCAGGTTCGTCCAGATCTGATTAGATCAAGAGATATATTTCAAAAATTTTCTCTTGATCTTAATCAGATCTTGATATGTTTCAGATCTAATTCTTATTATTTTAATAAATAAAATAAAATAAGATAAATTAAATCAAATTTCAATTTACCTGATTTGGGTAATCCTATTACCCTGTAGATGATCCTGATTGCAGCGGAAGGTTCTGGATCTAGCCACGCAAGCGCCTGGCCTCTACCGGTATCCACTCGGGTTGGATCTGGAGATCCTCTTCTTCTCTATCACACCTCCAAAAATCAGATCTGGATCTGATCTGGAGGATCTTCAAAACTCTTTTGAAGATCTGCAGTCGTCCTTTTGCAGCAGCGCAGCCTTCTTGCTTTTGATCGCCTTTCCTTGATCTGAATCGCACCAAACTAAAGTCCAAAACACCTTTTGGACGTGGAGAGCAAGGGGAGAAGAGAGTATGGCATGGAGAAGGAGGGGAGAGGCAGCCTTGGGCATGGGAAATCTCTTCTCAATAAGACTTAGGAATTAGGGTTGGGCGCAGGGTCTTATTTATAGACTAAGCGTGATCCAACTCCTCTTCCTCTCAACCAATCACAACCCTTTGTGAAATCAGATCTAAATCTGATTGGTTGAAAAAGAGACCCCTGGATTCCTCCTTAGAGGGTGCCTAAGACCAGTCAAACTGGATTCTTAGTAGAACTCTGATTGGAATCCTAAAGGGAGGTGGAGTCCTTGTCCAACAAGGACTCCTAGGCGCCTCCTACTTGGGCTCACGCCACCCTTGGCGTGCGCCCTTCTCCTTGCCAGGTTCTGGCAGGGGGACAGGCCCCCACCAGCTCTCCAATAGGTGCATGACATGTGGTCAAAAGTCAAAAGGTCAATGGTCAATGTTTGACCAGTCAAAGGTAGACTTTTGACCAAAGTCAAAGAACAAGAAATGGCAGGTGACCAAAAATGGCAGGTAATGTCTTACAAATAAGACAACCTATTCTGACTTGGACAACCTCCAGTCAGACCATATGAAGGCCTCTGATTGAGCACAAACTCCTTTGGCTCAGTCAGGACAACTTATTTATGATAGTAAAAGAAGAACGTTAGGTTCAATCGAGTGCTAGCACGATTTCCTTGAACCTAATTGAATCTCATTCAGATCAATTGAACTAGATCAGTTCAATTGATGATCACCAGATTCAAACCCTTGTTTGTGTGACCCAGTTAGGTTCAGTTCTGTATGGTAATGGGATATGTCATGATCTCTATCATAGACATCATCGAAACTCCTTTCGATGGATCAGAACTCTTCTGATTCGAACAGCTAGAATGATCGATCATCTAAATCATTCTAATTGCTCCCAAAATCCACCAGTGACACCTAGCAGTATATGGTGGCAACCCATCAGAGCTGAATGCGAACCTCTTGGTGCAGCTACCTGTGTGATTAAGTTCTTCTATCTTGAGCCCCGATCAGATTAGGGTTAAGGTGAACTCGTCAAACCCTAGTCTCTGTCATATGATGTAATCATTCGATTCGAGTCCAATGTGAAAATCTAAATAGAAACTCTTTCTATTATTTCACTCTACCATGGCCATGGATTTCTGGACTTGATTCTCATGATCATCATAGGGCTACTCCTCTACCACCGAGGTAGATAGATTCCCATCTTGATGCAATCCAGTTCCTACAATGAACATGCTATAGCCAACATACACCTCAGGGTTCCATATGGCTAGGAGACCGAGTAATGGTGTAGTCAAACTATAACACCCTCAAGGTGAACTGCCGATGCATCTCAGGTCAAAGAACCAGACACACTACTGCAGCATCGAGTCAGTCATTGACGAGAAGGTAGACTCCCTAATGACTACTCGAGGTGGTCACGCTCAGTGCCCTCGTTCTCTAACGAGTACCTGTACTCTCGCTCCGGTGTCTCCACACCGTAGACTCAAGACTCATCTACTAAAGAGAAGCGATCGTACACCAACCTTTCGGATCAATCACCATCCTCGTGATGATCCTATGGTCGGGAGCTGTTTATGAGTTAATAATGATTATTCATGTCTTAAATTTTCAACTCTTGAAAATATGAATTATCATTACCATTAACTCAAAGGATGTATCACAGACACTAAATACACATGTGTGATAGAAAATAACCAATTTCATTAATTATAGTCAAAATTACAATTTTGCCCCTAGAAGTGTATTACAAGTGTCAGCCAATTCTGGCTTCTAGGGCACATATATCTAACAGCAAGATACTCAGCTCAAAAGCTTATAACCTATTCGATTTTATATTTTTTAATAATATTATTTTTATTTATGATATATATATTGTTAGTAGGCTAATCACGAATTTGAGCTCGAGTATGACTTAGTTGATATTCGAGTCAAGTTTTGCTTTATTTTCATAAAGTCAAGCTCGACCTTAGGATATTAGTTCTCAATTGATTTGAAACCGAGTTTCAAGTCTAAGTATTTTGAATTGAGTCAAGCTCCTAGCTACTTGAAGATTGCATCCCTAGTAGATAGCACATTGTTATAAATTAAGAAGCATAATTACATACCTATATTGTCTCTTGGGAGCTGCAGAGTGCACCTATATTGTCTCTTGGGAGCTGCAGACTAGTGCACTCTTAGCTTAGTTAGTCTTCTTGACACTTCTTATCTTACTTGCATTTTGGTTTTTCTTCCTCCTTGGCTACTGGTAGCAGCTAGAATTAGACTTTTGCATGTGCTTTTATTATGACCAATCATGTGACAATTGGAGCAAATCATTTTTTCCCCTTTCTTAGACAACATGCATGGATTCTTAGGCTTCTTTGGGTCTCTCCTCTACTTGTTGGGGGTCTATCAAGGGGTCTTTTAAGTGCTAGTGGTTCTAGTGTATCATACCCAAACTTTGTATAGTTATATGTTTTATGTAAGTTTCAATTAACTAGCTCTATTATGTAGTTATATATTTTTTATACAAGTTTCAATTCTAAACCAATGTGTGATGTAATATTTTATCTATTGAACCATATCATTATCACTACATGGGGGCATAGGATTCCAGTAAGCCATCATATCCTATAGCTATAATTCCTTTTTACTAGATCCATAAGCCAATTATCAACCTCTTGCCTCACTTTATAACCATTCTTCTCATTGTATATTAAGTATAATGTCTATTGTCTACTTTAGCTTGCTTTACCTTAGCATGAATCTACACACACAAAAACATACACACGTGTGGATTGTCCCTTTGGTGGTTAAGCCCAACTCCAAATCCATTTTCACAATCCTCCTCTTGTCAGAAAAAATGAAGAAATATTTTACGAATCACATGTAGAAGATCTAGAATACAAGAAAATTTAAGAATAGATTATAAACAATCAACATACCTTGAAATTCTTGAGCAACCATCTAATGATCTATGCTATATATCCTACAAGAGAAGAATCGACGATGGACAGGTCTCTCTCCTTCTCCTCTTGATGCCTACCTCCTCAATGGGATGAGTTCCACCCTTAGAGCGCAAAGATCATAATACCCTAGGGTTTCTCTATAGGCTGTATATATAGGAGTGGAGCGAAGATCTAGCCCAATTAGAAAATTCTAATGGGTCCATCCATCATAGAGCCTATTAGTCAGGCCAAACCTACACTGATATTTGTTATATCACATGACTAAGATAATAGGACCCCAACAATATGATCACAAGTTATTTTGGGCTCCTTAACCATTCATTCAGATGGCAACTTAGCCGGTATTTTATAACAAATTTGAAATCAAAATCAGTCTATAATTAATGAAAGCTCATCTTATGAGAATTTCTAACATTCTTCCACTTAGGCAATAATGATTTAGACCCCTTTTTTATTTTTTTTAAAAAAATATTTTAAATATAATATGTATAGTTTAAAATGACTCTCGACCTAAGTACACCTCATGTGGCCATATATGCTAATATCCTGAATGAATAATATCTTTAGTCAAAAATTTGATCCGCTAAAATCACTAACATTGAATCATAATAGTCTTAATACTATTTATTAATATAAGACCTCTTTCTGGTTACAAATATTAGTAATCTTATCGACATGGATTCTAGTGATATAGTGTGTGTAGTGTGAACTTTATACTCATGTGATCTAAATATATAAAGTTCATCATCAGTCTACTTTGTGGTTTCCAATGAAACCTTTTTATGCTTTCCAATGAAAGCTACAATAAGCTTATGTCATCATAAGCAATACCTTTATGCTTAAGCAAAAATTTTATGTTTAAGACTTTTAATATAAAGAACATTTATAAATAACCATATGTGCACAAAATATAAATATCACACTTTATTAAAAATAAAAAAAAGTACTACATTCATATGATGTTTAATAAAAAATAATGCTCCCACTAACCAAGTACATTAAATGATTGCAATAAATCCATATTTTCAACATATTTTCTAAATACAGTAAATCTCAGTCCTTTAATTAATGGATCTGCCAGCATTGTATCAGTCTCTATATGCTTGATGATAATATCTCCCTTTTTTAACCAAATCTCTGACTAGAAAATATTTTATTTCAATATATTTTAAGATACTGAAACTCTTATTATTCTTTGAAAAGAATATAGCTGCACTATTATCACAATATATTTTAAGTAGTTTAGAGATGGAATCTACAATCATAAGTTCCAAAATAAAATTCTTCAATAAAACAACATGAGTTGCAGCTCCATAACAAGCTATAAACTCTATCTGCATGGTAGATGATGCCACGATAGTTTGTTTTGACCTTTTTCAAGAAATAGCCCCTCCAGCCATCATAAAAATATAATCAAAAGTAGATTTCATATCATCCACACAATCGGCAAAATCGAAGTCACAATATTCAATGACATCAAGGCAATCAGTCTTTTTATAAGTGAGCATAAAATCTTTGATTTTCTACAAATATCTCATGACCTTCTTAGCAGCTTTTCAATGCTCTATGCTTGGATTTGACATATATCTACCAAGCATACTAATAGCATATGCAATATCCAGTCTAGTGCAAACTTGTGCATACATCAAGCTACCTACGGTACTAGAATAAGACACATTTTTCATAGATTCTCTTTCTATATCATTCTTTGGACTCTGATCTTTACTGAATTTATCTTTCTTAACCACAGGTATGTCTCCAGGTTTGCAATCATGCATATCAAATCTTCTTAAAATACGATCAATATAAGTTCTTTGAGACAACCCTAACAAATCATAGCCTCTATCCCTATGAATCTTAATACCAAGTACAAAAGCAGCTTCTCCAAGATTCTTCATCTCGAAGGTCCTGGATAGCAAATGTTTAGTCTCATATAATAGAGCTGTATTATTACTGACAAGTAAAATATCATCCACATATAAAATAAGAAAGATGAATTTACTCCCACTAATCTTGAGATATATGCATTGATTCACTTTATTTTCTACAAAACTAAGAGAATTCACAATGTTATCAAACTTAAGATACCATTGCCATGATGCTTGCTTAATACTATAAATGAATTTCTTAAGTCTACACATCATATGTGCCTTTCCAATTTCAACAAAACCTTTTGGCTAAATTATATTTTTTTTTTATTAAGATTACCATTTAGAAGGTTGTTTCAACATCCATCTGATGAAGCTCAAGATCAAAATGGGCTACCAGTGCTATAATTATTCTAAAAAAATTTTTGCAAGAGACGGGAGAAAATGTTTCATTGTAATCTATTCCTTCTTTCTATATGAATCCTTTTGCAATCAGTCAAGCTTTAAAGCACTCAATATTTTCTTTAGAATTCCTTTTGGTTTTAAATACCCATTTATACTTTATGGGTTTAAACCCTTCAGGTAATTCTACAAGCTTTCATACTTCATTTTTAGCCATGAACTGCATCTCATCATGCATAGCTTCAATCCACTTATTTGACTGGGAACATGCAATAGCCTGAACATAAGAGACTGGATCGATCATATAACCAATGTTATAATTGTTTTTATCCAAATAAACCGCATAGTCATTTAGAATAGCAAATCTTCTTTCTTTAATTGATCTTCTTATTGGCATATCATTAATTGGCTGTGGAGGTGCTGTGATCGATTGAATTATCTACTGACATAATGAAATATTATCTTCTCTTGGACAATAGGTATAGGAACAATAGTCTATCCTTCTTTTAATATATCATTTTTAGTATGAGAACATCTGCTATTATCCATTTCTATTTTCAAAAATCTGGCATGGATAGACTCAACAATCTTTGTACCTCTAATAGATTATAAATTTTAATCTCAGCAGGACAATCCCAAACATGAAAATAATTAATATTGGGCTTCCTACCTACCCATATTTCAAAAGGTGTCTTTGGCACTACTTTATTAGAAACTCTATTTAAGATATAGATGGCAATTTTTAAAATCTCACTTCAGAAATATGCACATAAATTGCATCTACTCATCATGCTTCTAACCATATCCTTAAGAATATGGTTACATCTTTCAGCTACACCATTTTGTTCAAGAGTTCCAAGCATGGTATATTGGGCAACTATCCCACACTCCTATAAGAATCTAGCAAATGATCCTATTTGCTGTTCGGATTCATCATATCGACCATAATATTTTCCATCACAGTCGGATCTTACTACTTTGATTGTTTTCTCATGTTGTTGTTCAACTTTAGTCTTGAAGATTTTAAATTTATCAAGTACTTTTGACTTTTCTTTTAAAAGATAGATATATCCAAAATGAGAAAAGTCATTAATAAAAATAATAAAATATTTACTATCATAAATAATAGGTTTCAAAGGTCTACTGATATCTATATGAATGAGTTCTAAAAGATCATTACTATGTTTTAACTCCTTTCTTTTGGTCTTTGTAAATTTGCCCCTAATACCTGTGTTGACAGGTATGAAGATCACTAAAATCAAGAAAAAAAAAGAATTCTATTATCAATTAGTCTTTGAATTCTTTTTTTAGAAATATAATCTAATCATTTATGCCATAACATAAATAATTTATCTTTAGTTAATCGTCTTTTAGGGACAATGGCATCAACATACATAGAAGAAGAATTATTTCTACTGATAACATTAAGATGATATAATCCATCAAATAAAAAACCTCCACTAACAAATTTAGAGTCAAAAAATAGTTTAAATTTTTTATGACTAAAAATAAATTTGAAACCACTAAAATCAAGTTTAGAAAGAGAAATCAAGTTCCATCTCATGGATGGTACATAAATAGTATTTTCTAAAACAAGTATAAAATCAGACTCTAATTCTAGCCTAATGACTTCAATAAAATCAACTTGAACTCTTTCTCCATTTTTTATGAAAAGATTTACCTCATTCTCAGTTGCCTTCCGCTTATTTATGAACCTCTGTAAAAAAATTAGTAATATGAATAGATGCCCCACTATCTAACCACCAAGAATACAATGAAATATCTATCAAACTGGATTCAAAATAAATAAAGGTTAATGAGTTACCTCTTTACTGATTTTTCTTTTCTAGCCAACTTTTGTATTTAAAATATTTAGTTTTGTTATGACCTTTCTTCTTGCAAAAAAAACATTTGAAAGCTTTCTTAACAATAGCTTGGGGACCTCCAAGACTTTGATTTTCACTCTTAGAATTGTGAGACTTACCATTTCTTTTTGAACCATTTTTGTTCTTCTTTTTATAATTGAAACTCTTAGGATGTGGCTGATATACTATATTAGCACTCTAATCCTTTTCGCTAAGATGTTTTTCTTCTTCTTAAGCACACACTGAAATAAGTTCATTCACACTCCATTTATCCCTCTGTGTGTTATAAGTTGTTTTAAGCTAATTAAATTATGCAGGAAGAGAATTAAGGGCTTGATGAACAATGAAGACTATTGGGATAGGTATATCTAGGCTGTTAAGTTTGGATGCAATGCTCTCCAATATCATGATGTGAGTTCTAACTCCACCAATACCATCATATCTCATGTTAACTAACTTTTCCATCAGCTCTCTAGCCTCAATTTTATCAGATTCTATGTACCTCTTACTTACGGCATCAAAGAATTATTTAGCATTTCTATTATCAGGTATAGCATTCAAAATGAAATCATATATGGATCTCTTTATAATCATTAAGCTTAACTTATTTGCTTTCTCCCATTTTTCATAGTCAACTTTCTATTTTGTAGTACTCTGATCAGTTATCCGAGATGGAGAATTATCACACAAAGCAATATCCAAATCCATCAAAATCAGTGCCAATTCAATATCATGTTTTCACCTTTTATAATTTATTCTAGTCAGAGTTTCAATTGGAGTAGTGGTATTATTTATTGCCAAGGTGCTAACTACAAAACAAACTTAATGTAGTTAAATAATGGATAAATTATAGAAAATTAACATGCTTAAAAAAATTTATAAGCATTAGTTTAATGAGAGCCCTTGGTGCAATGCCACGAACTTTTTTTTGAAAGAAAGGGATCCACATAAGATTTCTCTCATACATCCAGTGGAGAATACCAGTAAGGTATCATTAGCTTTTGAAGATTCATCTACTTTGGTAGAATGAATCCCTAGGTCGGTACACTGATAAATCATAAAATATTTTCACTTCAAAATTATAACATGCAATGAGCTCCCTTTGAGGAGATTATTGTATGCTATAATTTCGCAATGCTTTAATCCCTTCTTAAATAATATACAGAAGAATCTTGTAAACACCATTAAAAAGGCCACTTTGATGGACACCATCTAATATAATTTACAAATCTTCATTTCAGGGATCAACCAACATGCCTATTAATTTTAATATAACTTAATACACCCACAGTAAATAAATTTATCAAAAGAAAGTTGATATATATTAATTCTCTGAAATATCTGATAAAGAGATCTGTAAATTTTAATGAATGGGGCACTTTGGTGATCACCAAACATTAAAACCCACATCTCCTTAAATCAAAGATTATAACAAAAATTATATAATTTTTTTTGGACTGAAATTAAATAACATATCTTATAGGGACTAAAATGCAAAATTGCATACATAAGTTAAAACTATAACTTGGGTTTGGATTTCTGATTGAAATTCAAAACCCATTAACCTTAAGGAGGTTTTCTTCCCCTCGATGGCGTGTGTGTGGTTGGGGGGGAGGGCATTCTGCCCCCTTCCTCATCGATTCCACGTCGGCAGCCGGTAGGAGGGTCAAAGCCACCAGTCGCCACTCTCACGGTAGCCCACCATCAATCGCTGGTCGTCGACAGCCCCTTTTTTTATTTTGTTTGAAACTCAATGGTGGAAGCCTGAGTTCGATGGCAAACCGTGCCCCAGCATCCCCTCTGGGATTGTTGATCGCCGCCGTTTGCATGGGTCACCGCTGGCTGCCAGGGTCACCATTGCTTGTCGGATCGATGTCAATGGCTTGAGTAGTGGCGAAGAGGAGAGGATAATCCAGCACCCTTTCTCCCTTCTTTTTTTTTTTTTTGCTCTTTAGCCTTTGGTGGCAAATCCACTTTGTCGGATGATCTAGTGCCGCTAAAGCACCGATCGCCAGAACCGGCACCTTGCCAGTCCGGTCGGATGTTGAAAGAAGAAAGGATATGGCGGAGAAGAATCGTTGGCCCCCATCTTCCTCCTTTTTTTTTAATATTCTTCTTCAAAATCTTTTTTGTTTGAATGATTTATTAGTGCCGGACATCCCTCTATTCGCCACCAATGGTATCAACTGCCGGTCGATCACCGGCTACCAACCATAATTTTGGAAAAGGAGGGCACGAGATCGTCGGCCCTAAATCAATTTTTTTTTTTATTGATTGATTATGGTCTAAATTTTCTTGATTCTATTCTTCTACCAAATCCTAAGCTCCGATACTAATTGTCAGAAAAATTAAAGAAACATTTTACGGATCACATGTAGAAGATCTAGAATATAAGAAAATTTAAGAATATATTATAAACAATCAACATACCTTGAAATCCTTGAGCAGTCATCTGATGATCTATGCTGTATATCCTATAAGAGAAGAATTAACGACGGACTGGTTTTCCTCTCCTTTTCCTCTTGATGCCTATTTCCTTAATGGGATGAGTTCCACCCTTAGAGCGCAGAGATCTTAATGCCCTAGGATTTCTCTATAAGCTGTATTTATAGGAATGGAGCAGGAACCTAGTCTAATTATAAAATCCTAATGGGTCCATCCACCATAAAGCTCATTAGTTGGGTCAGGCCTACACCGATATTTGCTGTCATATGACTAAGATAATAGGATCCTAACAATATGATCACAAGTTATTTTGGGCTCCTTAGTCATTCATTCAGATAACAACTTAGCCCTATTTCATAACAAAGTTGAAATCAAAATCGATCTATAATCAATAGAAGCCCATCTTATGAGAATTTCTAACATCTCTTACATTCGAACAACCACCGATCATCTTTTCTTTTGCCATCTCTTCCTCATCTCACCATCACAACCACTAGAGCCCTCTCATTTTGCCAACTTAAAGATAATAAGCTAATGATGCCATTTCTTAACTATTGGAGTGGCTATGATGGGTAAATAGATATTTCTCTTCTAACTTGTGCTGTATCTCATCTCCTTCGTGCCCCCGTGCCTACAATGTCCCACCTCTTTTAAGCCTCACTAATCCGTTATGAAGCTTGGCATCAGAAAGCTCCTTAACGAGTCCTCACTACTTTCTTTGCTCTTTATTTATTAATTTTTTTTTGTCTTTCTCGCTTGTATCCAAATGTTTTTCTATTGAGAAGTACGGTAAAGAGAGGTTTTGGAGTTAGATGTCCGTTAAGAAATTGGAGTGCATTAAAAACTTTTCTTTCATCTATCTTAACTATATGTCCCATTTTGTTTCGCTCTCCATCTCCTCTCGGATTTATAGATTTTTTACATAGATTTTGGATAAAATCTTGGAGAACGTAATTACAAACCAACAACATTCTCAACCTATACAATGAATTTATAATTAGATCTTCTGAATTCAAAAAGCTGAATCGAAACCAAACCAAAACGAATTTCTCAATTCAATTTCATTAGGTTTTTATAAACCTTAATTTGGTTTTAATTTTGATTTTAGAAAATTAATTTGGTTTCAATTTTATCCTTAAACCGACCCTATCCATATCCTTACCCAGCAAACCATTCTAGTTGGATCTAGGTTAAGTATAACCTATACCCACCGGAAATGTTTGGATTTAGGTTAGAACTAAGGCAGGTTTAGATTTGCAATTCACATCAAGCAATTCTTTTATAGCTGAAATATAAAAATTTATAAGCAAATATAAAATCTTAAAAATATTAAATAAAACTAAAAGAGCTAAATTAAAGTTGAATTTGTATTGAAAAACTTATAATTACATCTACATAATTGATCTTTTGAAATTTACAAACTATTTTTAAAATATATATTATATTGAGGGCATTATGAATAAGAATCTACTAGAACAAATAATAAAATATGAATGTTTTAAATAAACATAAGTAAAATAGATGAGAGATGCAACTATTGAGATGAGAAAAGAAAAACCAGTTTAAATGGCAGTTCATTCAATGCATTGAAAAAGATATTTAGAGTAAACCACCAAGAGGTTTAGATGATTCAAGTTTGGGTTTGGACAAAATCAGGATTAAATTGGGTTAGGCCTATTTTTTATAGAGCCAAATTAGACTCGGATGATATATGGGTCAAGTTAGTCCGATTGGATTGAAAAATACAAGGCCAATTGAATGGGTGTAAAATGTGAATCCAGCGAAACCTACAAGCCTTCGAACATGTATAAGGTTAGATCTGATAGGGCTAAAATCGGGTTAGGCCATAACCCACTTGCAACCCTACTTATTCCCTTGATTTGTGTCAAATTAAGAATTCCTCCGAGGAATAGGTCTGAAACTTTTTTGCAACTAAAACCCTAACATCATGATTTCAAGCTGCTTTTTCTAGGTGATTTGTTTCCTACTAGATCAAATTAGAGTAGGATATAATTTTGCTAGGCTAAAATTTGCTGATCATCATCAATGATATTTGATATAGACCTCTAGCACCGGATCAAGATTTTAATAACTAAATATGGATTCCAATTCTTATAATCCAATTTCAGGCCAGTACCGGAACAAAAAAAAAAAACCTTGGAATGTTGCTTTTCAAGGAATAATAATAATGCACATGAGCCATGCACCTTGAGTACTCTACAATTCATTTTTTAATACCAACATCAATTGCTTTTAATGAATAGCATTATTGCCCTTTGAGTTGTTGGTAACTTTCTGAATGCTTTTATAGACAAGTATTAATTTCATCATTCATTGTTTTCTTAAGAAAAGCATTTAGTAAACTTATTATTCTTAAAATATCTAATTTTCATTATGTATTGAATAAAAATCATAAAACACAGAAAACTTATTTTGAATCTTTGGACATCTTTTCCTTTCTAATATAGAAGAATCATTTCTTTTCTTTCTAGATATTTTTTTTTTTTTTTGTCAAAATTGTTGTGACCAAATAAGCTTCAAGGAATACAAAGTTTTGACAGTGATTGCTCCATCATATAAGTGGGTCAAGTTTCTCCAAATCAAGGTTTTTCACTTCACCCTTTAGCATATTATATATCTTTCCAAATATTTAATCGAATAATGATTAATGAGCGCATTTAGCCCAGCCCACATGTATTTTTGGACCTGTATGTGAACTTTTGCCCTGATGGCCCATGACAAGACTTTAGATTTTTTTTTAACCCACTAATGCATCATAAATAGAAAATTGAATTCTCTTATTGACCAACCAAACAAGCATTCTAGGCTAGCTATAGATGACTTCGGAAGTTTAGTACTCTTTCTCTAATCCACCATCTACATGTTTTATCCTTTTTCTCTAATTTTTGTTTTGTTATTTTTTAACTTGATCCAAAGGAGTTACCTCATGACAGGGAGAAAACATGTTTTTTTTTTCTCTAATTTTTTTTTTTTTTCCACTTAACCCAAAGGAGTTACGCTGTGGCAGTTAACACATGGAGAAAACATGCTTTATCTTTTTTTCTAATTTTATTATTATATTTTATTTAACCCAAAAGAGTTAACTTGTGGCAAAAGGGTGATTTCTATAAATATCATATTTAAGGATGATAATTTATGATTTAATCCACTAATCAATAATTCATTTTAAATAGACTCAAATTTAATATAAATAGATTTAGATCATAAATTGATCGATGAGTTAAATAAATTAAATTTAAATTTAGAGTTTTGATCTATTTAATTTATTTTAATTTATTTAATAATTAAATCTGATCTTAATTTGGTCATTTTAATTATTTTAAAATATATTTAATTTATTTCTATCCTTCTTAATTCACTTGATTTTAAAAATTTATTTAATTTAAATTAATTTATTTAATAAATAAATTATATAAATTAAATAAATTATTTATTTAATCAATTGCTTCTAAAATTTTAATTTATTTAATAAATAAATTAGATCGAGATTTATAAATTTTTAACTTGATCGACCCATTTCCATCCTTAAATTCATCTAATCTTCCATTTTTTTATTTAAAACTACACAACAACATTTCTCCTCCCCGACACCGCCACGCCCTCTAATAAAAGAAAGGAAAAAGCCCCCACCCCACCCCACCCCCCACAAAAAGAAAACTCGTTTGACAAGTATTAACGGCCGGATGAGAACGGCTCCCTCCTGTTCCGACGCTCGAGATCTCATCCCACGTGTTATATACCGCGGGATTGAGCCAAGGCAAAAACCAAATATCCTTCGTCCGCGCGGTTGCGGAGAGAAAATCAAGAAAGGTCCCCGAAAAAGGCGAGAAGGGTTTGGGTTTTCCTGCCGTCAATCCCACCTCCCCTCCCTTATCTCGATCTATTTTTCTCTCTTATCTCCTCTCTCAAGCTTTAATCGGAGGGATTGGAGGTCGATCATGGCGACGGAAGAGCGGAGGAAGGAGGCGGAGGCGGAGGTGGAGGCGGAGGCGGAGGTCGTCTACAAGACGAAGGTCATCCAGTTCCTCGGTCGCTCTACCCCCATCATCCTCCAGAACGACAACGGTCCCTGCCCTCTCCTGGCCATCTGTGAGCCCTTTCTTGCTTCCCCTCAATCGCATTTGTTTTCTTGGATGCGGAAATGTGGCTCTCTTTCTTGCCCCGTTTGGTGTCTTCCGTCTCTTTTTCGAGCGATTTCGATGGAAAATATTCGTTTGGATTGATCTAATTTGGGGTAGTTTGGTCGTCTGGTGATGATTTTCTTGAATTTATGTTCTTTAGGTAATGTTCTGCTGCTAAGGAATAGCCTTAATCTGAGTTTGGATGTGTCGGAGGTCTCGCTGCAGAAGCTGCTTTCTCTCGTTGCAGAACGGCTGATTGATTCCAACAGCAACGTTCAGGTTACCATCAGTGGATTGATTAGAGATGGATAGGATGTGGGCTGCCGTTCAATTATCGCTTTTGTGCACTGATTCTTTTCTTTTTCTGCATGCAGGACAAGGATGATGGGTATGTTAGCAACCAGCAACAGAACATAGCGGATGCCATCGACCTGCTGCCTCGTCTTGCTACTGGAATTGATGTTAACGTGCATTTCAGGAAGTGAGCATCAATTAAAGCTCTTAGCTATGTTCGTTTCACCTTATAAAGCTGCTATCTTTTTTTTTAATAATTTTTTATATTGAATCCCTATATTTTTTTCTCAATTATCTAGGATAAATGATTTTGAGTTCACGCGGGAATGCGCCATATTTGATCTCCTTGATATTGGTTTGTACCATGGGTGGATAGTTGATCCTCAGGTACTATTCTGTAACACTTGGATTTACTTTGGCTTTTTAAACTTGTCTTATTTTCAACGTAATCATCTCTCTGGTTTGTTTGACCAATACTTTAAAGAAGCCTGTGTTCTTTTGTCCAGGCATCATTGTTCATGTTTGACAGCTTTTATGCTAAGAACTTTATTGTGGCTACACATATTTGTTTGCCTCACTCACTTCTTCTGTTCTAAAATGGAGCCTATTATTCTGATGGTAATGCCAAACTGATGGTTGGATGGCATCGTCAATCAGCTTTATTGTGTTCACATGCCTTTGGCTTCTTTTGTTTTGTATTGGTTCTTGTTTTCTTGAGCTAAATGATGAAATGCTTTAACTTGGTGTTATGCCTCTCAGTTTGATTTTGGTGGGTACATGTATGACATCTGTCCATTTATTTGATCTCCATAATATTCGTATTGTGATTAGTGCAACTCTCTATTTTCTCCTCATTGTTTTGCTTGTCATTTCTAGCATGATTGATGAACATATCCCTTGTTGACATCCTACTTTAATAGAAATATGCCATTTATTTCCCAGTTATTAATGGTCACAATATTGATGACTTCTATAGATCAACTTATGATCGAGTGATGTTAGTAGAATGTGGAATATGTACATTTTTTCTTAGCATGACAGTTATCTCAATAATGTGAGGACAATTTTTCTGTATTGTAATTTAAATCTGATTAAAAGATGTTTAATTAGTCTTGTCTTATTATGCTCTCAGGATTTCAGGATGAATTTGTCTTCCTTTCTATTGCTAGTGACATATTAAACATGTCATCGTCTTAATGTTCGGATGAAAGATATGCTGAATACAGTTTGATAATATTTTTAGGTGCAGTGTTGGTGTGGTACTCATGTTTGAGGTAGACAGCTAATTCTATTCAATTCCAATTTTAATGGATTAAAATAACTAAAAATCCACACCAACGTAATGTACCTTTATTGCCTTTAACAACTGCTCCTCATTTTGTGTTAGATGATTTAAATAATCATAGTAAATGTAATCTTCATGTTGCAAGTCTCCTACTTGTTTATTTTTAGTGATAATGCCATGCCTCATAGATGTTTGGGAGTTGCTCCTTGGGTGTAAAAGATTCAGTTAACTTGTGAACGAGGAACAATGATCTTTCTTATTGAATGAGGATATAGTTCTTCTCTTGCAAATGACTACCATAGAATAGTTCAATATACAAGAAGATAAATGCAAAATTCTATTTAAGGGTGCATGCTGTAGTGGGAATTACAAATATACATTTATATAGAGCAATAAATGTATTGCTTTTTGTTTCGTTTACTTTTTAACAAATTGGATACTTGAGGTGCTTCTATTATATATTGGAAATTATTGATAACCATTTGGGAATTTTGATACTTTTGAATGATTGTCAAAAACCCAAACTTCTCATTGAATATCTTGATGATAAAACAGCAAAACTTCTCTTTAATAATTGGATTGCATTGGAACTCAAATCAGGTTGCAAAGTTTTGAGACTCATTAATAAAATTAACTTGCATAATCAAACTGTATGAGCTATCAGGATTGCTCTGTGAATATAATAATGGAAAATTTCACTCACATTATGGTCATGACACTCAATTTTTTCGTACATGTTAGTCTTCTTGTGCTGTATTTATTTGGCTAGTGAAATATAACTACATTGACTATATGATGTATGCTGCCAAATTACAAAATACTGTGGCATATAACTTGCAGTAATCTTGCCATGCACATCAGATAAGTTTCTATGGTATTTTCATTGAGTCGCAAGGATTTATGCAAAGGATGTGAATAAGATGTTCATGATTATGTTGGCTGGATGGTATATTTAGCAATATTTTCCGAGTTCCTTTTATCCAAATATTACCTGCATATATGTCCATGCTCTTCCTAATTTATTTTGCAACCTTACATATTTTTATCAAATTTCCATTTAATAAATAATTGCCATGATCCAAAGCTTCTTTTTTGATACTTGCTATTCCTTAAGCATATGTATAGGCATATGATTTTAAGATGATAACTTCCATTAACCATATGCCTTGTTGGACAATTTTCAGCTAAAACTTGCATCATAGGTGCAATTTTTCTTCTAAATTACTAAAAGCTTTGTTCATAGTTGTGCATACACTAAGGACATGCTTGAGCACAGTTATATGAACCCGAGGATTGTTTGCATCCTGCAGGTTGTTATGTCTCGCTTCTCAAAATAATTTTAATATGCAATTGGGTTTCAACTTAAAAATATGCTGAAATTAGGTTACTGAGAGGCTTGCCTCAAAATTTTTTCATGAATGGTGGAGTGTACTCACCCACTCTATGTATGGATTTTGGTATCAAGATTGGAGTTGAATGGATTATGATTGGTTGCTTAAGTGGTTTATAGATGGGTATGGTGAAGTGACCTCTTGAAAAAATTTATAGTATGATGTGCTTAGGAAGCAGGTGCAAGAGTGAGTTTTTTGAGAGGTTTCAAACCTGATTTATGCTCTAGATATAAGTTTTCTGCTACTAAGAGCAACATAGATCTGGGCATGATCAAATTGTTCCCATTAAAAGGGTCCAACCTGTGTGGTTAATGATGCTTAACCAAAGTCCAAATTAGATCCTCCAGTCCACATTAGTGTTGAGAATAATATAGACCAAATTCAGCCCATCTATACATACATACATACACATACACATGTATATACATACATACACATACACATACACACACGCATTATATGTGTGTGTGTGTGTGTGTGTGAGAGAGAGAGAGAGAGAGAGAGATGCTTCTAAGAACATTTGGCTCCAAGTGCTTCCTCGTCAAAATAAATGAAGAACCTCTCAAAATGAAAATCAACACCATTGATCATGATATAAGATATGTTGAATATTAGGAAACTAAAAATTCTTTATGTTGGAGGGGTCTTGCCTGTGCATTAAGCCGACAAAAAAATGGAATTCAAAGCCATTGATCTTGACCTAAATATTTTAAAACATAGACAAAACAAATTTCGTCTACTTTGAATATTTCTAAACTACAAATTAAACTAAAACATAATATCATATCATTGAAATTGTTAATTTTGTTTTCATTTGGTGCATAGGTAAAAGATGTATGATTTTGGTTTCTAGCCTATTTAAATGTCATATATCTTTATTAACAATGCTGATTTTAATTTTGAGAGGTCCATTGTTTTTGATAAGGATGTTACATCTTTGGTAAAAAAAATTAATAATATGAAATTGATAAAGGGGCACCTGAATTGGAGATCCACATTGTTGATCATGTTTTGAAGATGCCTAGAAAAATTTAGGATGCGTTTGATTACACTTTTTGATTTTTAAAAAATATTTTTTATGTTTTTTGATTTTTGCTATTGAGTAAAAGCAAAAAGCATGTTTGGTAACTACATTGCTATAAAGCAAAAAGCAATTATATGCAAAGCAAAAAGCAAAAGGCAAAAAATTTTTGCTTTGCATATAAAGCAATTATTTTGATTTTTTTGATTTTTGCTTTTTATGATGTTACCAAACGTTGCTTTTTGATTTTTGCTTTTTAAAAATCAAAAAGCAAAAAAAGTACTTTTTTTAATGGCTAACCAAATGCACCCTTATAAATTTCGGTTACCTATGTATCAAGAAGGTGAAAAAGCTCATTGATAACAATTGTTTTAGTCTACTACAATGAATGATACATATTATTTAAAAACCCATTGGTCATGATTCATGTATCCTAAAACATGTATATCTTAAAGTTGAATGGATCTGGATGCTCATATCATAGCAAACATGCTATTCTAGTACTAGACCTTATTAAATTTGCACCCACTTGATGTATTAGTAAGAGACTATCAACACATGTGAATTCTAGTTTATAGGCTCGTTTTTTATAGATTATGAACAAATAGCATGGACTTCCAATTTAAATAATTTATCTTCAATTTCTGAATTATTAAATCTTTTTACATCGATTTAACATCTATTTTGTGGTCCAACTAGTGTTTTGAAATGAGTTTGCAAAATGAGGTCAGACATGGGACCATGTAGTGCATATGTGATTTGTTGGAGGCACATATGGGTGCATATGAAGCCAGCATTTTGGAACTATTTAAAAATAAATATAATGTATGAAGTACAATATAGAAGCAATAATGATAAAAAATTTTAATGGATGGATAATAGCAACATAAAGCCATAACGACAAACATCCTATCCTATGCTGCCCTCTGACCTCCTACCTTGCCCCTCTCCTTCATCTTGTCTGCCCTCCTCAAGGCTTGCACCACTGCCTACTCCCTCCACTAGGTGCCTAGGTCCACGCTCAGGTCCTTGTCATAGGTGACTTCGACTTCAACCTCTTCGTCCATGGCACCCTTATCTCCATGTACATCAAGTGCTTCAACTTAAGATCGGCTTGCAAGGTGTTTGATAGAATTCTATTAAAGAAACTCTTTTATTCCCTAAACTCTCTTCTGAACACAACAAATGAGCTTCTTTATAAGTCAACTATTGCAACTTGAGTTGCAATGCAACTTCAACCGGAGGGCTCTAAAGAGCCCCTAAGAGGGCTGCGTTTGCAGTCATACAATACTAGGTAGGCCACATCACTGGCCATGTGATGATGCTAGGTGGACTACCATTTTGGTCCTGATGCGGTGTGACCACATATTTTACCGCATATAGGTAATGAGGTATGGTCAAAGGACACTGTATGCATATGCAGGTGCATATGTGGCAATATTTTATCGCATTTTGAAACATTGGTTCTAACTTGGATGTAATTTTTAGCTCAGGTTATAAATCTAGTGAGCAATTGTTTATTTTTTTTCGAGGTCTTTTAAAGAGTTTATTTTTCTTAAAACTGGACTTCAATTCATAGTGCTATCATTTTACTAGCACTTATTCTTTGAACTGGAATATTCATCATAATAACTTTTTCCATTTGCACAAAAGTCTACTTAAATTTCTTTTGTTTTTTCTAACTTTATCTATATTACTTAACTCTTCTAATTTTTCTTTTAGATCTTTGGAATTCCTCTCTCTCTCTCTCTGTGTGCGCGTGTGCGTGTGTGTGCATGTGGATAAATATTTAGATAGGCATGCTTATTCATTAGGCCTTAGCTACGCAGACATTAGCAGTTAGCCAAATTAAGCTCACACTGGTGCTAGATTTGGGCCCTAGGTAATATTTAAACTTATCCATCGTTACAAATACTTTGAAGTCACAAAATCAGCTCTCTTTGATTGATTTTTCCGAGCATTAACCTGGGCTATGAGCTCTAAAATTTGTTGCATTAGCACTATTGTTACCTTGAATGCACATGAATTTTTGTTTCTAAACATTTTCTTATTAATATCATGATCAATAGTGTGATCCTGCTTGATTGTTTTTGCATTTATAGGATTGATGCTTCATTTCTACCAGTCAGGTTACATATTTGGCTCTCTCCATGTATGCTATATGTGTGCATCTGTGTGCTTGGTGTGCACACGCTTTTGTGTAATGTATCATTCATGGGCAAAGTACACAGAAGCCCATACATAGTCATATCTATATTTACATGTGCATGCATATGTAAATACATACTTGCAAAGGCATAGGTAGAATAGTGGGTTCTTTCTGTTGTTCCCTCTCCCTCTTCTTCATAAATGCTTCTATGTCCAAGTGCATGCTCAGTTTGCATGCGCTTGTGTAATATGTTTTTCATGAGCAAAGTAAAGATATACCTTTATGTATGTCCACGTGTCTTTATGTATGTGTGCATGCATATATAACTGCATAATTGCAAATGCACTATATCATATTTTTCATGTATCTCCTTTTCTTCTTGTTATCATAAATTAGTTGACTATCCATTCTCGTCTACATTGATAATCCCATCTTGGTTCATTCCATAATAACAAAATTTTCTCTTGTGATCCTATATTATTAAATGGCTATTTGATCTTACTTGTTGCCTAACCTCAATGGTTTCCATGGGCAACATTTGATTAGTTAACTCTTCATCTTCCTTTTTATTTGTCTTTAGGTTTTGCTATCATGTTCTTTTTGGGTTATGGTGCCCTAAGTTTCAGGTTGAAAATGTGTGCATTTTGTCGTTCATACCTTATCTCAAGACTATGAAACATGCTTTCTGTTTCCTGTCTCTTGATTCAGCAATTTCTTGCTCTTATTTTATGCTCATCAACTTGTTCTAAGTTTCTGTGCAGGCCATCAAAGATCATCTTGATAGAGGTAGTCAATTTGCATATTGGTGGATTTTATTATTAAATCCATGTCCTTAAATCCATCTGCATATCTTGCTCAAGATTGGTTTTCTTTTATCACATTTTTGTGTTTTGTTGATGTCATCTTCCACCCAACCTTGCAAGCTGACCTCATGATTTTCTTCTTCTCTTGATATCACAGAGCTGCCTCCTACTATCCTATTCTGTGCTTGTACAGTTCACTTTTCCTTGCTTGTTTTGTTCTAATTAGGTTGCTTAAATTGAAGTTTTTCTGTGAGTGCAATTGTGGGCTTATGTAATTATCTGGGCTTCTAAAATCGATCTGCTTCATCAAGTTGACTTCTGCCTATGGGGAATAATGTCAGGTTCTAGGAGGTGGAAGAAGGGATGTAGGCAAGTCTGAGCTTGACTTATTTATACTTAATATTTGATCCAACGGTCTCAGAACCGTCCCGAACCGGATGGTTCGCGGCGTGCCGAAACAGACCGGCAGGGAACCGGGATGATTCCGGCGTGAAAAATGGCACATGCTGGTGCCGGAAAAGAAAGAGAGGGAAACAGAGATAGAGAGAGAAAGGAGGAGAGGGAGAGAGAGGAGGATGCCGCCGAAAGTCAGTGATGGCCCTCTGCGGCCGCCGGAGGGTGGCGGAAGCCGCCGCGGCTCGGTTCGCTTAATAGGACTGCCGCAATGAGCAAGAGAGAGAGAGAGAGGGGAGGAGACCATTGGAGATAGGAGGATGGGACGACGGAGAGGCCGTCGGAGGACTCTAAGTAGCCGTCATGGCCACCGGGCGGTGGAAGCGGTGCGGGTGGCGTCGTAGTCGCGGAACAGGGGCTGTCGTCCCTATTCACGCGTGGCTCTTTTGTAAAAATGGGGATTAACAGTGAAGCCGGCAAATCATTTGCCGTCTTCATTGTTTAAAAGATTTTTTTTTTAAATTAAAATCAGTGAAGCTGGCAATCGGATTATCAACTTCATTTTTTGATTTTTTTTTTAAAAATCCTATTAAACAATGAAACTGGCAAACCATTTGCCAACTTCACTTAAGTTTTTGTTTTTTAAAAAAACTCGTGAAACGGGCGTTGCCCCTATTTTACACCTACGGCGCCGTGCACGTGGACTGCGCCATCTATGGCTAGCCGGAGGACGTCCGATGGGCCCTCCGACTTCTTCCCCTCCCTTCTTTTCTTTCTTCCTCCCTTTCTCTCTCTATTTCTCTCTATTCCTCCTCCCGGTTCCCATCCTTTTCTTGTTTCGGTTTGCATCGGTCCGATCCGGTATGGAACCATACCAGATCGTGCTGCCGGCCGGCTGGATCGGCCACCGGTATCGGAATTGAAAACCTTGATTTGATTCAACCAAACCACATGTGACCTAATCTAAGTTAGCTGAATCTGCTATGACAAGAAACAATGCAATCTTATCCAGCCAATCAAAAGGCTAATGCAATCAAGATGCAAGTTGTCTAGCTAGACCTGATTTTAGTTGATATAACTTTGGTCACCAGTGTCCTAACCTTAAATAAACACTTGTATTTGATACTACTGCATATTACAAACACTATCAGTAGAACAGTAGTTCATTAAATTTCAGTGCTCCTGCTTTTCAGAGTTACATTGAATCAAACATGTCTCTGATTCACTCGTATTTTTGCCACCTATTCACTCATGCACACTTGCTTGAAGCATTTGAATGAAGTCAGCATGTTTTTCTCTATTGCCTTGAGATTTATGACCAACTATTTTGTTTGTATGAGTATCTCATGCTTTTTTTTCATTTTAGTTTGGCTTCATGACTGAATGATATTTTTTTTAACCATAATCCAACAATCTTTCTTGCCAACAACAATTTTTATCAGTGGCTTTTGTTTTTGTACATTGCTTGCTTGCATGTTACTTGCAGCTTTGCCTTGTTTTTCTGTATCTGGTGTGTCAAGAGTAATTACAGAGAGGCCATTGGTGTACAATGGCAATTACATTGGATTAGGCATTAGTTTTAAGAGAAAATTTTGGTTAAGCTGAGTTACTGTTCTTGACCTTAATAGCATTGATATCAAGGTTTGCAGTCTCAATATCTGGTATTATCTTGGTACAATGTCGACGGGGTCGGTTCAATGTATTGATGTGCATACCCTGTACCGATTCGGTATTGGCGTACCATGATTGATGGAATTATATTGACAGACATTTGCTGTTATCTAGGATACTGATACTGCAGCGGCAATTGGGTCTAAGTCTTATAATACACTTGTTGCTGAGCTTGTTGCCTTCGAAGCAAGGAAATCTGAGAGAGAAAATAAGATTATGCAAGAAGAAGACTCTGTTGATTTTGCTGCTGCAACAACTGCAACATTAGGAGTTCCGTCGCCATGCCTTTCAAGAGGTAGATCATTTGACGAATATCCAGTCTCAACCTCTGTTGAGCAAAGAAGAGGGAGAGGTGACATAGAAGAAGAAGAAGAGCTGATGAGAGCCTTGAACCTCTCTAGAGCTGAAGTGTCCAGTCCAGTTAATGTTTCCATGTCCCCTGTTGCTGATTGTAGTAATCCATCTAAACTAGAGGAAAGCACACATCAGTGTTCCGGATTAGGAAATCATGTTGATTCTTTGTGGGTACAAAATGGAGCTGAATCTGAAAAGTTGTATCAGTCAGACTTGTTTGCTCCACAAGAATGCAATACACCCAGTGAGTGGACGAATGATGCCACAGCAGAGGATGGGTCTTTGATTCCCAGGGCTAGTTCTGGAAATAATGCTGGCCAGTCAATCTCTGAAGGATCCGTGAAACTTTTAATATCTGCTGATTCAAAGAAGACTGTAAGGACTGATATGTTAAAGGAAAATATGGATCCACCTCTGCTATCTACTGAAGAAGATGGTTCTCATAGGTGCTGCACTAACAAAGACCTATTGATTGCTTCAGGAGAGGATCAACAGAGGCATGATAAGCCCACTGATAATCTGATTGATTGCAACTCTGCAGTTTTTTCTGGTCCAATTGCCCATTGTTCTGATTTACCTTCCTCAAATGGAAGAGAAGAGCTTTCTGATGTTTCTGAAGCTGTCAGTTCAAGCTTTGAAGGGAGTGAGCCCATATATGAAGGAGAAGAACGCATTCTTGAATCTGTATTTACAACACATGAAAACCGAGAGCCAGTCTATGAAGGTGAGGCGATTCTGGCTGAGCAGGCTGACAAAATGGAGGAGGATAACGGCCCTAAAAATTTGGAAGATGAGGTCACTCAGCACCAATGTAAAGGAGTCTTTAGTGGAGTTTTATTTTCTGTCCCTTTTTACAATATCTAAATAACCCTTGCATCTGTCTTAATACCGATGCAATAATTTGTTTCCAGGGCAACTGATAAAAAACTTTTTGGAAAATAATGCAAGCCAATTGACCATCTACGGGTATGTGCTCCTTATTATCTAATCCAGTTGCTCTTCTTTTTAAGATATTAATGTATGAAGAAAGTTATATTCTTGTAAAGTTGTATCTTGTTTCACAGCCTATTTTGCTTGCAAGAGGGGCTTAAAGAAAGAGAACTGTGTGTCTTTTTCCGTAATAATCATTTCAGCTCTATGTTTAAGGTACAATCAAGCACTCATGCTTCTTTATTTCTTGCTTTTACTTGTAGGTGTTCTCTTTGGTTTCATGATATGGTGAACAGGATAGGTATTTATAATTTCAACTTGTTTAGTCAAATCTTACAATTTTTATACTTTCTTTTGTAGTTCAATGGGGAACTCTATCTCTTGGCTACTGATCAAGGTTATATTAACCAACCTGATTTGGTGTGGGAAAAGTTAAATGAGGTATCCTATATTTTTTGGTTTTTGGGTGTGTTACCCATGTTTTTAGTTTGCCTTTTCTTTTTCAATGAGAAGTCAAAGGACCAACTTTGGTCTATTTACAAATGTCACCTTGGTAGTTTTTTTTTATAAAAAAAATTCTTTAATTTAAATTGTAATGTTCTGTAAGAAGAAGCATGTTCTTGATTTGTTGTCTTCAAATTTTCACAAAAGGTAAATGGAGATACTGTTTTCATGACTGGCAACTTCACAGAATTTAAGGCTGAAAATCAAGTCAATGACTTGTGGAATGAACAGAACGCCATGACCAGTACTGCTGTATGTATTTTCCTACCACAAATTAAGATCGATTTAGTTTTTTTTTTTGGTTTTAGAATCAACTAACAAAATGGAAATGATAAATTTCCTTTCTGCAGGATTATCTAGCTTCTCTTGAAAGTTCATCTCCATCAAGTTCAACTCTAAAGTATATCTGTTATACTACCTAATTTACTTTTGAATATAGTGCATTTGTGTCACATAGTCGAGTAAGATATGAATTTGGAGAGCATTCTATATATATAGCATGTCGACTCCAATAGTTTATTATTGTGTTTTATCACATTATCAAATTCTGTAGTGTATCACTATATCTTATAGTAGTAATTATAAAAAGTTGTATTTTCCTGTTGTATGCTTTGTATTGCTGAAATTCAAGCTATCATAAAAACTAGTTTATGTCCAATGTCTATTATGGTTGACCTTGTAACAGTTATCTGGGATCAGTTTGTTGAAATGCTAATAAAGGCTAAACTCATAAACAAAGCAAGCCATTGTACATCCTCGCTCACAATATGAGGCACTTAAGTTCCCATCTTTTTGTCTGACCACCCCGTATGGATGCCTTGTCATCATAGGAGTTTTTTTTTTTTGGGTTTTAAATTTGAGGTACTGCCATAATCTCTTCTTTACTATTTAGTCCTGTAACTGGGGTTTCGTTAGCTCTATTTTTACTAGACTGATGATATGCATAGTTCTGTAGCATATAATATCTCATTATTATTTAATGTGTTGACACCATGCTTTCTGTTTTATGTGATGTCATCATAATTATTGGGTTTGAAATGATTCCCCGTAAGATGAAAACGATACCCAAGCCCCTCCTTTGATGTGGTTTTACCCCTTCTTTATGGGAATCCAGTATCCACTGGGATCAATATTTCCATGTCTGAATGCATTACCAAAATGGGAATGGGCTGGATGGGAAGTTGATAGGCATTGCCACCTCCAAATTGCTAGATTATGATCATAATAAACATACTTTAAATTCATTATTAACACCTTTTATTTTTAAATTGCTTTGGAGATAAGAAGTTCGAAGTTTGCACATACACTTATATTGTTATATAACTTTAAGTTTAGCCTAAGTTCTTATTCTAAATACAAAATTTTCTATTATTTATAATTTCTGTTTTATGAAATTTAATTGTTATAAGTTGCTAGTTGAGTGCCTGTATTATTGCTATACAAAAAAATATTGGAAATCAGTGTTCAGCTATATCTAACTTAATTTTCTATATATTTAATTTTCAATGTTAATTTTACGAGAGAACTTTAAATACTTTTGGTGCCTTCTTTTTCTTTAAATATGTAGATCCAAACCTAATCAAGCTAGTTGAATGCCTGTATTATTGCTATACAAGAAAATATTGGAAATTAGTGTTCAGCTATATCTAACTTAATTTTCTATATATTTAATTTTTAATGTTAATTTTATGAGAGAACTTTAAATATTTTTGGTGCCTTCTTTTTCTTTAAATAGTAGATCCAAACCTAATCAAGACATATTTGAGTTGGTCCTTTTCGGTTACATTTTTCATGAAATTGAGTATAGTGATTTTGGGGACTAATTTGGGTACTTCCAATTTCTTGCCCAAAACTCTTTGATAAGTTGTTATTAATTTAAACTACGATGTTTTAGATGGTAATGTGATTTATCTAAACTGTTTTTATTTGTTAAACAAAATATAGTTCATTATACAGATCCAGTGTGGTTCATGGCAACCTGTGCCATACACATTAAACTTGTATGGACTTGTGTATGGTCGTACTACTCTACAGTTCTTATACTTGGTTGTTAAAGATGTTTCTTTATGATAGTCTGCAATGGTTCATCAAAACTTGAGAATAACTTGTTTCTGATATGAGGGTTTTAATGTACAAGTACATCGGGCTGTGCAAAATCTACAATAGCACCAATTTTTTTTATTTAGTAATTTACATTTTATAGTTTTATATTCCCTAAGTTTTTCAAACTTACACTTTCAAATTGATTTTGAGTAGAGAATAGAGGGTTTAAAGTCTGGTCATTTTTTATTCACTTGCATAATAATTTATGAGCTTAGCATATGTGAAATTACTAATTAAATGTTCTATTGCAGTTATATATATATATATATATATATATATATATATATATATATATATATATATATATAGAGAGAGAGAGAGAGAGAGAGAGAGAGAGAGAATCAAATGCTTGATTTGACTTTGGAAAGAGATTCCTTATTTTCCTTATCTCTTTCTTATAATTTTCTTTTACTCCTACAATTTGCTGTTTTGAAGGTTTGAAATGATCATATACAAAGATTGCTGACTTGAAACCAGACCCCATACCAACTGACCAGTGGTACGAGTTGGTACGCCTTCATATTGGACCATGCTGGGCTTGAACCGACATGAAAATGAGGGATGAACCAAGGAGGAAAAGAGAGAGAAAGATTAAGAGGAGGGAGGGAAAGAAAGGAAGGCTGGCGGCAACGCAGGTAGGGTCATTGGAGGGTTGTCGAGGCCTTCCGAGCTCCACAGTCCTTTGTGAGAGAAAATGAGAGTAGAGAGAAGAGGGAAGGGAGAGAAAAGGAGGGTGGGGAAGGTGACAGGGAGACCGTTGGGTGGCCATCGAATGGCATTTGTTGGGTTCATTGTATATCGTGTTTTTAAAAAAAAATATGATGAAACAGGGGCAAAAGCCCTATTTCAAATCTGCGGCAGTCACAATAGCATCCGACAACCCTCCAACAGTCTCCCCGCCGCTTCCCCTCCCTCTTCATCTCTCCCTTCTCTCTTTCTATCTCTCTTCTCTTGTCTCGCGAAGGACAGTGGTGCCTTGGAGGCTTTGGCAGCCCTCCGATAGCCTCGGTAGGCCATTGCCGATGTTTACCTTCCCTCCCCTTCTCTCTCTCTCTTCCTCTCTTTCCTTTTTCCTCGCTCCATTTTTGCCGGCGTTTTTAATCAAATGCCCCAAGCACACCGGTTAGCTGCTAGTATGGTTTGGCACGCTTTGAATTGGACGGTTTGGCAAATCATAATCAGATATGTTAATACAAGCCATCTTTTCCCCCCTCGTTGCTTCCACCTCTTTTCTTGTCATATTTTTTGATTGTCATCTTCTAGATGTTTTCTGCATTAGATGTGAGACAGACCTGAAACGAAGTTTGATTCAAAGCTGTAGTTCATTCTTTTGGTTGTTTCTTATGCATCCAATTCTCCATGGCTCTCAGCTTCCCCAAATACCTAGCAGCCTAAAAACATTGAATCTGTCTCTGTGCAATCCATTCTGTTGGTTCAAATCTGATGTACTGCATTTATGGACATAAGACTTCTAAGAAAACCTAGAAATCCTATGAATCCCCTCTACTGCAAGATTCTGTAACCTTGATACATCGTCATGCTCATAGCAAGGTGTGCCTTAAGTGCTTAGATTCGCCTTAAGAGCTAATTGTGCAAAACATGTCCATTCTTGAAGACAAGTAATCATTAAGGATTTTTATCCTTTGCTTGTATTCAAAATATTCTGGACCTTTCTTTGCTATAGGAACCAAAGTATTTGCCATGGCCACTACAACTGGGTTAGAAGATTCTGCTCCTGTTATGTAGTTCAGTATCGACATTTCCATAATCTTTCTGCTCTCGAATTCCAATTTTGATACTAAATCCGATCTCAAGATCAAAAAATGGATTGCAACCATCACTAAATCCACTATCTTATGCATCGCCACAACCATCATTGCTATCCCCATCAAACCCAGCAGCATTGCCAGCCATGTTCCTCATCGAGTTGCTTTGGACTGAAATTTTTCTGTATGTTCTGAAAGTGGGAGCAAGCATTTGTAAATCCTGCTTATGTTGTTTTTGGCATACTAGGGGAAAAACTGAAATGTTTTGACCAGAAAAATGACCTGGGATATGAAAATTCCCTTCCCTATAGGATATCTTTGTAAATTTATTATATAGATCCATTCGTGAAGTTTGTCTGCAAGCTTACCAGGGCACCGTTTGTATTTATTCTCATATAAACGTTTTGGTATTTAACTAATTAATGTTTGTTAAGGGTCAAGTAAAGGGCTAATGATGACCTGTACGCTTGTAAAATTACAAAGTGAAACCTCGTCTTTTAGGTACATGATAATAAAGATAAAGGATGTATGGAAAATTTCACCCCCATCTGCAAACCTATCAAATGTCCCTCATGCATATTACTGTAAATCTCATTAGTGACAATCCTAGTTCAGCTTTGGATACGATAGTGGTCAACTTCCAAGATCCAGTGCAACTGGTGTTCTTGGGGCAAAGCAAACCAACCCTCGATGATCAAATACTGCCAAGGCAGCAAACTTGAAACCCTTGAATGGTAGGCTCCACCACCTTTGTGTGAGGTCTAATCTACCGTAGATTCATACTGTGATAGATGCATGCAGCCTATATACAATGTGCATTTTGACTGTTAGGGTTTAACATGTATAAATTGATTGCTCTTTTGCAAAGGGCATACTTTCTATATCAATGGTTGTTTTTTTTTTGCCTTCCTGCTCACAATGCCACTCCTTGTCACTGTCTGTGATCTCTCTCTCTCTCTCTCTCTCTCAACTTAAGCAGAATGATCTTCATATTAGCTTTTCCCCTTTCTTTATTATAATCCTCCTGTGATTATTATCTGGCACTCTCTCTCAACTTAAGCAGAATGATCTTCATATTAGCTTTTCCCCTTTCTTTATTATAATCCTCCTGTGATTATTATCTGGCAGTTCTGACCTGCAACTGGCGATTGCACTTCAGCAACAGGAGTTTGAACAACAGCCCCCATGCCAGCAACAACAGTATCCACAACAGCCACCCGTTAGTGGCCGTTCAAGGCTTGTCACAGGTCCTCAGGTAGATTCCTTCTCTCACATTATCTTGTCTTTTTATGCTTTCAATTGAAATATCAAAAATGCATTTGCAAATTACATATTTGCTCCTTTTTGGGTAGTTTATGTTGATGAGATTTGTTCTCTTTGATTTTGAACTTGCAAGGGCTACTTGTGATACTTTTGGATGTCTTGATGCATCATTTTGGGAGGTTATATGTCTTCGAGTTCTAGTTGTGACCACATTTTGAACAATTAAGTAAGAATTAATCAGAAGCATAATTCTTTCATGTTCCATCATCTTCCAAGCCCTAATGAGAGATTAGAACTCTTAACCATTAGCGGAAACTGTTTTTCTCCCCTGAAATATGCATTTTGAACTAAATTTACTTTAGATTGGACTAGTCTTAAGCGACCCTGATGGTTGCATTGGAGCATGTTTGATTTTATTTATTGATGACTTGACGAGGTTTATTCAACTTTTCTCCTTTTTTTCATACAGTTTACCAAGTTTAAGTTAAAATTCACATCACAATTTTCAAATCAAACCTTTCTAATGTTAGTGGTCTTTAAAAAATTTCTCACTTTGATAGAGTTTAACATAATAAGGAAGCAGTTGATTTGAAGTGGAAAATAGTACTTGGTGTGATTGTTATACTAGGAGATGCCAAATGATGATATCAGGGCCGGTTACTTTTGAGTGTCATATAATAACATATAATTTTGATATTATCAAAAGCTATATACTATCGGTTAAAATGAATATGTTTTTGTTATTGAAATTGTAACTTTTGTCCTATTATAGATGATGTGAAACTTGAGTTTGACATCATGAGACATATATGCTTTATCGTTGTGCATAAGCTTGAAATTTAAGTCAAGAATAGCCTAGACTGAGTCAAATTAGCCAAGAACCTGTTGAAAACAGTATGGATTGGATCGTCTGCTAGACTATTTTCATAGCTGAGTTGTTAAATTTTGGATTGGTTAATGCATTAGCAAGTGTTTAAGCATTGTTCTACGCTTGACCCTATTTTGTTTGAAAAAAAATAATGGAGACTGGTAGATGATAGCATGAGTTCTCTCTTCTTCTTTTTTTTTCTTTTTCTTTTTCTTTTTGTTTAATATCTGTCATTTTGGCAAGATCCCTTCTGAATGAATGAATTAGGACTTAAAGAAATGCAAAAACCTATTAGATCCCCTCTATTATTGCAACCTTTTTTGCTTCAACTTATAGTGATGACAAACTGCCATCTGGGCAAAAGCAGTCCATTTAAGTAGATTAGCTCTCCAGACTTTTTTTTTTTTTCATTTAGTTTTTCATGATGGTAAGTTGCATCAGTACAGGTATGTGGAGAGTTATTCATATTTGATTATTATATTGAAGTTCCACCCACTGTGTCAGAATTTGCTGATCTGAGTCAGAACTCAGCTGAGTTAAATTAGACTGGCAAAAACCTGATACAACCGTATGGATCGGGCCACACGTGCTGGATGTCATTAGTTTTTGATCTATTGATTTCGCAAGTCCATAGGACTGGTGCATGGGTCTCCTATAGTCATACTTCAACACCATCAAAATTTTATTTATTATATTCACCTGGAAAATCTTTTTTTTAATAAGATTTCCACTAAAGTGATCCTTGTCAGTGCACTCAGATATACGTGCATCAAAAGTGATGTGGCATAGTTTTGCAGAAATATTTTTAAATTTTTTCTTCAATTTATTTCAAAATACTTTAATTGGTATGGTATGTGCAAGAAATAAGCCAATTTGACAATTTTTTATTCAATTTCTCATAGAGTAGAATATTCATCAGTACGTATTCCAGTTTTATCTTAATATTAGAATAAGTTAATGGTTAGAGAGTGCATTTATTTTTAGATCCCTCATTTTGGATTGTGTGAACATTTATATAAAGTATGTTGGAAATATTTATAATGATCAGATAATAATGGTTGAATACCAGTCAATCAAACAATGATCATGCGTGATTGTAACATTCCCTTTTTTGCTGATTTGTCAAAGTTAACATTTTTTTACGTCAACTCTGCCTGAGTTTTTATACCAGAAATTCTGAGTTGAATGTTCATCCATCATTCTACCGCGAGTAACAACTCTATACCATGATCTGAATCCAGAAGATGAATGATTTTACATAATGTTTTGGATCATATCCTGGAGACAATGATGTTCGAATAGAAAAATAAGTGTTTTTCTTTGTATTTTAGCAGGCACCCAGGAACTCCAGTGCTTCACAGAAGAGTGAATCAAAATCAAAGGATAAATGCGTTGTGATGTGAGAAACACATACATTGTAAATGATTGTGTACGCCGGTCATTACAAACTTCAAGTTCAGTTTGTGTAAATAAGACATTACAGAAATTGTTTCTAATAAGGGTCCAAATTTATATGCCATCATACATGAAATTTTTTTCTCAAAATTGTGAATTCTCGATCTTTCTATATGCTTGTTCGGTATGCAACATCATAAGACAACCACGATGCTTGCAGCATCCACGCTTCCCAGGTCTTCAAAATGGAAGCAATAACCATTCAACGCAACAAAAAAAAATGACTTGAATGGTCAGCTACAGGAGAGATTTTGAGAGGGGTCAGACGGTCATCTCTTTGATAAACGCACCATGCAAGTTTTGATAAATAATAATGGTCCATCATGCCATCAACTTTCATGCTTAATACAGGCAGCAAAGAGGGCTATCAGTAGTGCGTTCTTCCCGAGGCATGTCATGAAATCATCTCTACTGACAAGCCCATCATTGTCAATATCAAGTATATGGAATAGATGTTCTAACTGCAAAGAAAAAAGATCAGTAACCACTAGGGAGATAAAAAGGAATAAAGTTGAAACGAAAGACTAGCTCCTGCAAAGGCATTAGCTAGTTTCATGCAGATAGGGATATAAATGCAGTTCTAGCCAGGAATCTTTGTTGGTACTCTTATATTAGCTCTCAGAGTAGTGTAACTCACGCTTTCGCTGGTGCTGGGCAAAATTGATCGAGTGATGTCCCCAAGCTAAAATCAAAGAGGCAGCTGGATTAGTGAGATTATAAATGTTCAATCTAAAAGGTTGCTACTGGAATAGAACTTGTTACCCTTCTTTCAGAAATTTGATCTGTATTCGTGTCTCTGCATTTATTAAAAGCTGTTTCACAGGCTCTCCAAAATAATGGCTGCTTCCTGATGTGTGCTGATCCGATCAAGAACTGCACGTTATCCCATATACAGTATTTTAGTCATTTGCATGTAAGCAAAAGATATGACAAATTTTAAGCTAGTAACTAAATTAGAAAGAACCACCAATAAAAGGTAAATTAAGAAGATACAGATGTTTAACTATATCTTACCTGAAAATTGCAGAACCATTACAAATAGTGAACATTTTAATTAAAACTTATAATCATATTCTAAAGCCAAAATAGCTGAAAACCAAGCTCTCCTATATTTACGGTCTGCTAAGACCATCTCAATTTCAGTTATTGAAGTTATAAAGCGGAAGAGACGCAACAGATAGAATTAGGTACTCTAATTTCCTGTGGGCAAACTAGCAATAGTTTGATATAAAGCATTTCTATAGGAAAATTATATAGACACCCCTTCATCTTTTCGTGGGTTACACTTACACCCCAAATATTTCATTTTTTTCAATAAAACACTAAAAGTTCTGAATTTGTTACAATATGGCCCAAACATCCATCCAAGCTGTAATGCTATTAACTACCAGCATGCAATTACTACTGTACCCTCAGGTTTTCGCTTCTGCCAAACAACTCTTCTAATCTAAGCTAACAAGGGTATTGATAAAATTGTCTAAACTTATCTCATGTGACAATCACGTTCACAGATCCTCATGAAGATGGGCAACTGGACCATATTACAACCAAAACCTAAGTCTACCTAAAAAGGTCAGAATTTCTTGAATGTCTGTGCAAATCAGGAAAAGTTGAAGGAGAATCACTATAATTTTTTCCATTTCAAAATCATTTCAGTAATCAGTCACCTTCCATTAAATAGAAACTTTTGGAGATCTACATTGCAAGAAACCTAAATCCACAAACACCATGGGAAATTACTTGTGTCAGAACCTGATATGTAAACCCTAGGATCTTTGTTGACATGTTTTTCCATCTTTTCTTCAAAGACACTTAAATCTGGTTCTACAGTTCTGCCCCTTGGGTAGCAAGTGGTCAGGAGCCTTGTAAGAGCAATGGTCATCAATGGTGTGGAAAACCTCCAGATGCCTAGATTTTACACAACAAAAAATATAGTCAGCCAACCATATGAACTAAAGAGATTGCCTACATCCTCATCATCATCTGCTTCTTTAGGCCATCAATCAACTTTAATGCTCCAGTAGTACTGCTCCTACTTGCTCTGTACTTGGTATCTTCAGACCTTAACAGACAACCTTCAAATACTTTTAACACTGGCAACAAAATAAAGGCCGTAGGGTAGATAACAGCTGCAATGACTTTGATGGCAGCACGACAGCCGCAAAATCCACGTCTGGCGCAACAATTCTTACCAGAGGCAGCAAAAAGAGCCAGCAGCTATACTATAGTTTAGCCAAATAATTAATTTTCTAACTTAAAATATTAAATGTTATGATGCTTGCCTATCAAAGCCAACAGCATTATGAGGTATGGTTACCCTGCAAAACTTGAATTGAATTAATGAGAAGTTTGACTACTGCTATTGGAAGAATTAACTTTCCTCAATACGTATTTAATTGGAAGGGAATATGATAGGCAGAGAAATCTTTTGCTTGCTTTGATTTTATTTGAAAGATGAATGAAAGGTTACACAATGTAAATCTTTTGTTTTCTTCTGTACAACCAGTTACAATTTCACCATGTTTAACATGATCACAAGGAAATGAATTATACACTGAACTTATTGATAGCTTGTTAACTTGATTTGAATGGCTAACAGAAACATTTGATGACATAAATCTTCTGTTCTCTTCTGTATAAAAGGTTCTGCTTTTACCAAGATAAATATGATGATGAGAAAAATGGAGTATATATTGAAGTTACTAGTACATATTATGGGAAACTATTGTACAAGTAAATCCATCAAAGGACAATTTAAAATATATAAGGAACATATCAGAAGCAACCCAAAATCAACTCATTAGGTGGTTTAAACTTGCAGCTTCCCACACAACATTTTAAGAAACTTCTTCAAGAATTCGAGAAACCTACAAAATACAACTATGAAGAAAAGTAACCATATTACCTGATGAAATGTAATGGCTCCCAGCCTTTCCACATCAAAATAGCCAAATATCTGAAAAGAGAGAGAAAGAATCTTTGACTAGAAACCAGTCTCGTGCAAAAACAGACAATAGCATAAGGATTGATAGAAAAGAAATATATAAAGGTATGCATGTAAATGTACGAATACTAATCAACTAAATTTTTATAGCAGAAATATATATGATAGAATGCCAAGAAATTGTTCTGCAGCTGAAATGGTTAATAACATTATGATTCTTGTAGAATCTATGCTAAGTTTACACATGAACTGGCCTAGGTGGCATTTCTCTCTCCCTCCCCATCCCCCACCCCCCTCCCCAACCCCCCTATGTAACCGCTGCTCATCCTAATCGCCTCTCCAAACTGCCTTAAGTGCAATCACTCTCCCACCTCTCCAGCCAATTTAGTGCGACAAGTCTTGGCACTCAACCACTTATCCAATCTCATGCTTTCACTTAGGTATAAAAAAATTATGTTTTGTACCAATTGGAATTTATTCCATTTGCTTTTTAGACTGTGCACTGCACGCATACAATGTCTTGGAGATGAATAATAAAGAGAAAGTTGCACAGAACCTGTTCAAGTCAGAGTTACAGCTTTATGTCTATGCTACAAATAATTTGACAAGCTAAAACTCAAACAGCTGATGCATGGTGGAAACAAAGACCTTTTATTAACATCACCTGATAGGCAAGGAAGATGGCATTCTTATCTCATTCTGGTCTGGACCCATGGTCTTTAACTCAAATTGGCTACATGATCACCTGAATTTGGTCATATTGCTAGTTACTCAAGCTTGCTATTGCTTTTACTCCCACATAAAAAAACCTTTATCCTTAAAGGAAAACAACACAGCAGTTGCAATACCTTTCCCTACAACATTCTGGGACACCGTAAGAGCAGCATGATAATAAAACAAAGGATGTACCATTTTTCATGGATTCTTTTTATAATGTTAGAATATAATCCACTTCTCTAGGCTACATTATTTTGTTAGGTTTCATATTCTAAGCATTAACATCATTCGCTAAATAGCAGATCAAGCAAGAAAAGTGTTTCAAACATTAAACTCTTAATCCCTAATGCTAATTGTAATAAAAATTCTAAAATACAATTGTTTAGTATAATATACTGATAAGATTTAATCTAAGAAAACTGTAGTTGCAAAAAATGTGAAACAATACTTGCATGCATCATATCAGCTTCAACAGTGCTTGGGGATGGTGGGGACTTGAGGACAAGGAGCAGAATGGGGTTGGGTTGGGTTTCAGCAGCGAATGGGAGGAGAGAGGTGGACAATGAGAAAGTTGGGCTGGTGAAAAGAGTTGGCAAGGGTGGGGATGGGTTTTGGAAGAGAGCAAGAAAGCTATGTTAAATGAGGGTTGTGAGAAGGGGAGGGCATTTGACCAACACCAAGGCAACTAGGATTGGGTAATTAAGGATGGCATCACGATTGATGATGTGGGTGCTAAATGTGGTGGTCAAAGACATGTTAATGGTGGATATTGAAGATTGGATGGCTGGTGGTAACAGGTACAAGTATGTTGTGATGGCCTCAGCATAGCATTGCTTGATCGTAATAGGAGTGGAAATGACAAAGTTGGGGATCACAATTGTGAGGTAAGGAAAAGGTCAAAGCATGGAGACTGCCTAATGCATTGTGATTTACTTCCTAGTGATCCATTTGTCTAGAATCTTAAAAATTCAATGAGAATATTGAAACAAGTACAGATAAAATTACATTGCAAATTAAGAAAACCTCTATCTAGTAATTGCCCTTGAACCATCCTGAACCATCCGGTCTGGGGTGTGCCAAACTGTATCAGTGGCGGATTAGGAAAGTTTCAAGATTCAAAATGAGACACCGATAGAGGAAGGGGGAGAGGGAGGGGGAGGAAGAGAGAGAGAGAGAGAGAGAGAGAGAGAGACTCTAGAGGGCCACTATACCTGCTAGAGGGTTGGAGGGCCGATGAGGAGAGGGTGAGGAGGAAAGAGAGGAAAAGAGAGAGGGGGAGGGAAAGAGGGGAGAGGGAGAAAGAGCCTCTGGAGGGCCGAAGGAGGCTGATCGAATGAGGGATATCGGGTGAAGCGGGCAATGCCATCGCCGACTTCACCCTATATCGCCGGAATGAAAAAATGGGGATTAAGTGAAGTCAACAATGCCTTGCTGACTTCACCCAATATCCCTGCAAAAAAAATAAATAAAACAGGAGCTTCCACCCTTATTTCGATTGGCATCCTCCGATCCTCTAGCAGCCTCAACCGACCTCTAAGGGCTCTCTCTCTCGCTCTCCCTCTCCTCCCCCCCCATTCTCTCTTTTTTCCTCTCTTTCCTTCTCCCTTCCCCCTCCCCACTAGCACAACGGCTCTCCCTCTCCTTCCCTCCCTCTTTTTCTTTCTCCCATTCTCCCTATACCCTGTTGTGTCGGCTCGAGTCTGATATAAAACAGTATAAGGGCATACCAAACCATATCATGGGCCAATTGGTTTGGGCCCCAATCCGGCACAACAAACCTTGCCTCTATCTTTGTGCTTGCTTTTCCATCCTTACCTCCAATATATATAGTCTGTATGCCAATGTAACAATCCATTCCAATAGCGTAGCCAACATTTCTCATTTTGGCATCAAATTGTCAACTATCCCATCAACCAGTGCCTCCCAAGCTCCTCATCAAGATTTTTAATTATATTATATTGTATAATATTATATTATACTTTATATTCATAAATTTATTTAGGAGGGAGGCAATTTGGCATCAGCAAAGTCAAAGTGTTGTATGCAAGTCTTGTTTGGCTTGGTTCCATTTATAAATAAAGGATTAGATGATTCCCAAAAAAAATGCTTGTGAGAGGCTGTGCCATCATCATTTAAATCTTGGAACACCTCTCCTTGTATAACTTCAACTCTATGATGTCCCAAAGCAACCACAAAACCTCTAGGGTCCGTTCTTTTGCAAGTAAAAAATTTATCTGGGAATCTGTATTTTTCTAAATAAATATTTTTCAGGTAATATTTAGACAGGAAAATAATTTACCTATGTTCTTTTATGGATGGAAAAGTTGCTTCGAAATCTATTACCTATGTTCTTTTGCATTACTACTTTCATGGGTAAGTTGTTAAAATTTATTCATATTTTTCATAATACCCATTATGCTTTTCAGATTTTGAGAAAGTGGATGATTAAGTTATTAAGCATTGAATGATGGGGATATTGAAAATGAGGATGGAGCATTTTAGGTATAAAATTAAATACCTACTTTACTGGCTGATAGGAAAATGATTTAGCCATCCGATAGGTGGGTAAGATTTTTCCTCATTTCATGGGTAAATGCTACTCAGGGTAAAGTAACTTTTTCATCTTAAAAAATATGAGAACATAGGTAAGTTGGTTGAAGAAAAAGTAGACCAACTTTTCCATGATATTTACCCATAAAAAAATGGGCCGCTATTGTAAAGCTAACCCTATTACGTAAGAATGCATCATAAGTGGAAGAAGTGAATATGTTGTGATGGCAAATAGGTTTACACACAGAAAACGAGAAGAAGAAAAGAGTACATTAAAAGAGACAAGGAAGCAGATCTGCTTTTCTATTCATCCCTGCCTCCTCGCCCTCCCCTTATTTTTCCCCTGCTCTCTCTCTCTCTCGCATGCATGCACGCATGCACAAATGCACATGCACACAAACACATTCATTTCCTAGTTCCTTTATTTTCTCATTTCTTTTTCTACTTACTAGTTTTCTATTTTCCAACTTCTATTTTATATCCTGATTTGTTGTCTATTTTCTTTTTCTTAATTTCTCTGCTGTCTGTTTACTGTTTTACAAAATAAATTATCTCTTTGCATTGTTTCTTGTCTAGTTTTCTGTATTATGTTATTTTTCCTATTTTTTCTCTCTGATTCAGGTTTCCTTTCTCTTCTACTATTTTCTTTCACTGATTTCAAAATTCTTATATTTCTATTTTGTTATTTATAAATTCCATTTTTAGTTTATTATGTTTAGATCAATGCCATCCAAAAAGAGGTATATGAAACCATCATTTGACTTAAACAATATAACATTTTAAATTCATTTATTGTTAAAATTTGTGTGCTTTCATTTATGTTTTCACATTATTATGCTTATAAAATTGTAATTTACTTTTATTAGGACTATGTATAGGGGTGGAAATAGGTCAGGCGGCCTGTCAGGGGCCTGCGGCCTGGTCTGTTATCGGCTTGACCTAGCCTAGCTTATTTATCTAAATAAGTCAAGTATAGGCTTTTAAAGAGGCCTGTTTAAATAAATAAGCCAGGCCTAAAATTTCAAAACCTACCTGAATGCCTGCAAGCCAGCCTGTATAAATTTAACATAGATATAATTTAATAAAAAATTATAATTTTATTAATATATATAATTAATTAATTTAAAAGCATAGGCCTGTTGGCCTATTTAAAGGCCTTAATGTTTATAGGCTTTTAAATAGAATTTCAGGCTAGACCAGGCTTTTTATTTTACAAACAGGCCAGGCCAAGTCTTATTTTAAGCCTGAACCAATCCAACAGGCCAGGCTCAAGCTAGTATTTTACAATACAGGCCTGGCTTATTTAAGCCAAAACCTGACCTAGCCTATTTCCACTCCTAGCTATGTAGTTCCGCTTCTGTTATTTCTTATTTTAAATTACATCCACATTTGGATTCTTAATCAATAATTTAATCAGTTTATGCATTTTATCTGCTATCATCTGCTTTGTACTATTTATTTGTTTGAATTGAATATCCTTTGATCTGAACCAGAGATTGCGTCTCCAGTTTATGTCTTCCATCTATTACCATAATCTACACATTTATTAGGGATGGCAATGGAAAGTTCAACTACTCAGAAACCCAATTTGAAGGAGCAATCTAACTTTGAATGCCTGCATATGTCTGATCTATAAGTAGTTCAATTTTGCAAGGCTGGGAAGTTGAACTACTGTGAATGATGTGTGCCAAAGGAGGAGATCAAATGCGGCAATTTATTGGCTCCCCACTTTCAGCAGGCATCAATGTGCCAATCCATCTGCTGGTATTTTCAGCAGGCATAAATAATATTTAGTTGTGCTCATTTACCCAGCTTTGAAATGTGATGCCACTGGACAATAGTAAAGTATCCAACTCCTCAAAAATAGAGAGCTTATATGGAGGACTTAACGACAGTGACATGGATGGCCTTGCAAATCAAGATTCTCTTTTGTTTGATGAGCAAACGAAAAAAAAAAAAGAACATTAATAAATTTCTTGGAGAATAACATGCAGGAAATATACTTATTTGTCAATCAATCGTGCATCTTGTAAATGAAAATTGTGTTGCTGCTCGAATTACTCAACAAGATGGTGGAATGTACTGGAGCAATATTGATGTTCTAAAGGTAAATCATAATGAAGATAACTACATATTGGCTGCAAAATAATTTTTTTAGTAGTTTCCATTTTAACAATTTTGTAGCATAGTTACATTCAAGATTTCAAATGCCATCCCATGCCAGTCCATGGTGGATGATATGCATTATGCTGGCTTGAACAGGCATTCAAATGAGCTGGCATTGCACTGATCAATTATATTTCCAATATTTTTAACCAAAAAAGAGGTATTAATTCCTTTAATTAATCCTGACATGGGAAGGTTTTGCTGGCAAAGCATGTGCTTTGCCAACATGCCTACTGACAATAGCACATAACCTTGCTTTCATTTATGCCGGAAAACTTTGGGAAGATTTTCAAATTAGGAGGGCCTTGAAGACAGCAATTACCCAACTGGCTTTATCTACCAATATTTTGGGGTTGTAGAATTATGAGGAAAATAGAGTTGACAATGGTGGGTATTAGTCATTTGCCATGTTATTCCGCACATTCAAATGCATTTGCAAACAAAAAACAACTTATGAAGCATTTCCACCTTCCAAAAGTAGCTGAGTAGATGCAGAGGACACATGAGTCTCTGAAATCATGTTGAAAACTTTATTTAGAGCCACATTGTATATAGTCTTAAGGTGGCGGGCTCTCTTATTTTGGTTCTTCAACTCTATTGGTGCAGAATCTGATTGACGCCGGATCAAGTTGGAGTTGAGGAAGAAGGGGTTGCCGTTGGTGACTTGCAAAACAAAGTTCCGTCCGGAGTCGGTGGTGGTAGCTCCGGCAGGATCCTCCGACGATCAAATCAGCTCTTCTGGCCAACAGAAATGGAGTGCTTAGAAAAAAATTCAGCAGAGTTTTGAGAAGGAGAAGAGAGCTTAGAGAAAACGTATATGGAGGGTTCCTTTTATAGACGGAGTCTGTAACAAACTTGAAAGTGATAGTCGTAACCGTCAGGTAGTGGGTCGCTCGGGGCCACGTGGAGTTTGTTACGGAGAGTAGCGTCCGTTGTGGTAACGTGCCCGTTCGTTGGGATTTAATAGTCGAAGTTCGGAGGAAGCAGGCATTGGTTGGTGAAGAACTTTGACATATATCAATTCCAAAGGAGTTCGGACTCTAAGTTGTTTATGAATGAGTTGATTCATGCCGTGTAGAGAGCTATAGATTAAAAGGGGTTTGACTGAAAGAAATCACCTAGAGGGAATACGACTAGAGGGGATCATCCGGGAGGAATGCTAGTTGAAATATGGAAGTAATCCGCTGGAGGAATCCGGATGGAGTTCGACTGAAGGAGAAGTCCGGGAGGAGTCCGCCTGATGGAGAAGTCCGGCTGAAGAAAAGTCTGGGAGGAGTTCGGCTAAAGGAGAAGTCCAGAAGGAGTTCGACTGACGGAGAAGTGGCGATTGAAGCTCTTCTGCGATTACAAATTACACTTGGCTGAGCATTAGACCGAACTTCGGCAGTCGCCTTTTTACTTCCTTCGAATTCCGAACTCGAGAGTAGGGGGATTATTGTTGAGGGTAAACCCCGCTCCCATCAAAGTTCGGTCTAATGCTCAGCCAAGTATAATTTACAATCGCAGAAGAGCTTCAATCGCCACTTCTTCGTCAGTCGAACTCCTCCCGAACTTTTCCTTCAGCCGGATTTCTCCATCAGTCGAACTCCATCCAAATTCCTCCAATGGATTACTTCCAAATTTCAACTAGTATTCCTCCCAGATGATCTTCTCTAGTCGTATTTTCTCTAGGTGATTTCTTTCAGTCAAACCCCTTTTAATTTACAGCTCTCTACATGACATGAATCAACTCATTCATAAACAACTTAGAGGAGTCCGAACTCCTCTAAAATTGATATATGTCAAAGCTCTTCAACAACCAACGACTGCTTCTTTCGAACTTCGACTATTAAATCCCAACGAACGGGCACGTCACGACAACGGACACTACTCTCCGTAACAAACTCTACGTAGCCCCGAGCGGCCCACTACCTGACGATTACGGCTGTCACTTTCAAGTTTGTTACAGACTCCGTCTATAAAAGAGATCCTCCAGATACGTTTTCTCTAAACTCTCTTCTCCTTTCCAAAACTCTGCTGAATTGTTTCCTGAGCACACTCCATTTCTGTTGGCCAGAAAAGCTGACTTGATTGTCGGAGGATCCTACCAGAGCCACCACCACCGACTCCGGACGGAACTTTATTTTACAGATCACCGATGGCGACCCCTTCTTCCTCAACTCCAGCTCGATCCGGCGTTAACCAAATTCTGCACCAACAAACACCATAATAATGCAAAGAAACCAGCTGTGGGGCACTTATAGGAGGCCATGGATGGAAGCCTGGAAGAGTTGCCAATAATCATGCATAAGAATGAAGTACGAGGAAATCTTTATAATCATCAACAGCAAGATGGGACTACCAACTTCGACGTCTTTGCACATGACAGATTATGAATTAAAACAATTCTTTTATTAAAGCTATAACTTGGAGTTCTTTGTAGAAGTTACACAGACTACAAGTTTGCATTTCAAATTAAATAATATTATTGAAATGGAAAAAGAATCCCCAATATTGTTAATTTTAATAACAAAGAGGGTTGTATTAGTATTCCACTGGCTGTAGGCAAGATCTTCAGCTATAAACATTGAAAGAAAGTTATTATGTTATGACTTCCTTTTTACTTTATATATTATATATAACTTATTTGTTTACAGTCACACAACTGAAAGGAGGCATTCCTACAAAAGTCAGCTCCTAATTCACAGCAATTATCAATAAAGTTCTTAAAGGTGTATTGTCATTGTCATTGACTCCATATACTAGAAGATATTGATGAAATTGGTGCTTAATTGAGGAAACAGTTGTAATTTTTGGAAATGTGTAGAAGATGGTTTGGTGTTTGATGATGATAGCCTGACATGGGGTGCACAACTGCAATGGAGTTGGTGAACAGGGACTAGCTCTTAAGCAAAATCAAAGAAAAGAGCTACAGATTCAAGTTCACAGCCAGATAGAAGAGGAGGTTATAACTTAAAGGGCACATGAGAAGAATGAGGATCATCAATTTGTGGTTGATAAAGTGCTGAGAGCTTGAGTGATGATTATGGCGATGATTTTTAAAGCTACTCTAGGATATTTAATCGTCTACCTTTTGACAAGGTTTTCAGTTTTTGGCGAAATGGATAAGTTTTGGCTGAGACCAATTGAAACTGACCAAAATGTTTTTGCTTTCAGTCAGTTGTAGGGGTTTTGCATGGTTTCAGCTTCGATTGTTTCCAACCAGTTTTGGCTGACACATACTGAAACTGGTCTCTTTTTTTATTGTGATAGGATTGCTGATAAAGCCTCTCTAACCTCTAAACTGTTATCTGATTATTAGTAGACTTAAGAAAATGTGTTCGAAAAAACAAATTCTTTGCATATGATCAGACTTCTTCTAATCTATCTTGCTGACCTAATATGAGAATGATTATGCTATTCTCATGTCTCTTGAGGAGATAATGGATGTTTCTGTCCTTAGTTTGAGGCATCAGTCCCTTAAACAACCTGAATATTGATATATTTGAATAAAAGGTTGATGTAGCTTTTATGATTAAGTACTTGCTGTATCCAGTAGAAGCATGGTCCCAAAGGAGTACAATTGTGGATGAAACTGTTTCTTAACTAGATCTAAAGAAAGCGACAACATTACATTTGTTCTTAAAGTCATCAATCATGCTCCAGGATGGCAAGGTTCTGCCACTGCTATACTCAAGAATGGGCGATATTCCAAATCCTTAACCAAGAAACCTCTAGCTATTATCTTTCTTGTATTCTCTATGAAATTTTTGAAAATGAGGCAAAAATTCTGCAAATATCTCTCTTTTTCCACTTATAACTTAATATATTGAGGAGCACACGTTTGAATGGTGAAATCATTAAACAGAATGTGTATGGAAGGATGCGCTTAAATAAATCAAACAATATAAATTGTGATCCTAGATAACTCAAATATAACAAAATGATGTAAAATAACATGCCATAGTTTTTTTTTTAGTTTTCTCTTAATTTTTCTTTCTTTTTAAACTTTATGATTGTTTCAAACTGCAGATCTAAAAGTCAAAGCAAAACTACTAAAACCACAGGAACTGCTGAAATTGGTGAAACCAAACTCTACCCAAAGGGCCAAATCAGAAACCAAATTTTGAACATTGCTTTTTCCTATTTTTTAAAACATTTCTTGGTCATTGTTATTTGATTTTATATAATAAAAAACACAGAGATATGATATCTAAACAATATCAACATGTATATGTTTGTTGGTTGAATAGCTTAACTAGTGTTGATTGCTTAATGTTGATTATGAGTTCTGATAATAAAAGTCTATACCCATTATAACATTGAGACTTAAGCAGTTATTTTTCTTGATGTTTGATTGTTTAAGGTAGATATGGATACTATTATTTTGAGAAGCATCAGTACTTCGTAAATGAACATCTTGCTCTGTTTGGCACTCAAAGCCCTAGGAGATGTTGGGTCCTAGCATGAGCAGGCCTTTATTTTTAGATAAACCTAACTTCGGCATACCCCAAACCAACCTAATGTCCCTCAGGCAGTTCTAGTACCGGAACTTCATGAGAGATCAAAATTTTACACTGAATGTTTTGATCCTGATCCAGAATGGTATCGAGATCCAACAGAACAGCTAATGGTTTAAAATTTAAAATTCATCTAATTCAAACTTCAGATGGACTCTCAACCACTACCCAAGTAGACACAAATAATTCCACACCTCCCCTTTGACAAAATGGAAGGGCTTCCTCACCAGCCTTCATCCTGTGTTTGGTTGGGGTCATGAGAGGGAGGATGGATGAGATTGGAAGGATGGATGGCCTCCATCGTTTGGTTCAAAAAGTTACAAAGGATGGATGAAAAAGTAAGATTCTCCATCCATCTTGGCCCACCAATTTGCATCCTTTCAAATTGGAAGGATGAAGGATGGATGGATTTTTGCATAAATAAAATTACCCCTCATTAATTTTTTTGACAAAACTATAATATTTCTTCACTTTTTCATTCATATTATTTTTATATATTTTTATATATACTATTAAATTTTATTACTAATTATTTTAATTTGAGTACATAATTTTGATAATTATAGTTAAATAACTAGAATTATCTTCAATTTTTCTATTTTACTTACTATTTTTAATTAATTATTTATATAATATTAATTAATTATTAAATTAGATTATAAATTAACTAGTTATTTATATTATTAATGAAATTAATTATTAAATTAAATTATAAATTAACTAATTATTTATATAATTAACTCACTAATAATTTAATTATAAAATTATTTATTAAATTAAACTAAATTAAAATTAAATATTTATATAATTATAAATTATAATGATTATAAGTTTATATATTGTTTACTTATTTAGTATAAATTATTGTTATAAATTGATAATAGTAATAATTTTTTCAAAGGATAGTTTGGTAAAAATATTATATAAATATCATCCATCATTTCTTTCATTCCTCTTATACTAAACAGAGAAAGGAATCACTTTTATCCATCCTTCCATGTTTTACCAAACATATGAAAGGATAGATGGATCTTCCATTCATTCTCTCTCTCATCCATCTTTCCTTATTCATCCATCCTTCCTTTAATCCATCCTTCGTACCAAACAAAGCATCAGTGCTTACTACTGGCCTCTACTATCCTAACAAAAAAAAAACTTGACTGTGTGAAGACACTTTTCAAATACTGATCTTCTTCTTTTTTTTTTTCAAAATCCTGATTTTCTACTAAGCTTAAAAGTCTGCCAGATTGTTATGTGACTTTACCTGATGGCCAACATAAGATATCTGTCCTTCAGCACTCTATTTATCTCATGCACTATGCCCCTGGCTTTCCTATCATGCGCTATTACACCTTTTGCATGCTTATAAAGTGTATGTCTTTTCTAGCATAATAGCAAGATAAAATTCTGGCAAACATGCTAGAGCACATTATGTAATAATGACTATTATCTATTAATCAGTACAAGTCTCTCACAGTTGTTCCTAGAAAAGGAACTGTTACTGGTAATGAGCAGGACATAGATGATTTCTCGCAGCATAATCTATTTAATGGTAAACAGGCAAGAGTTTATTTGCATAGATAGTTGCGGTAATGATTGTCAAGCACAGCGACGGAACAACATATAGATGTAGCATTAGGTTCTAAAGTATAAACTGATTTAATACAGAAAAGTACAATGTTTAGGATTTAGGAATCAATTTTAGCATACTAAGAAGCAAATGGATCAATCAAACATTAAAAACTCATAAAGAAGCCTAGGAGAAGATTGCTGGGGAGCTAAAATCCTCAGAAAGGGAATTCAGCAACAGCATAAACGCATGCATTTTAAACAAATAAAGCAAATTTACAAGGTCAAAAAGAACATAAGAAATATATCTAACCTTCTCACAAAGAGGACAAAGCCCCAGCCCAAAAGCAGACAAGAAACCATGAATTTGAACACGTCCACTGCCACAATGAAATCATAGGATAATGACAAAATCCACATTGTCTTGTAGCTTGAATAGAAAACAGGAATGAATAACAGCAGCTCATATAACTATTAAAGTCACCAAGCTGAAGCTAAAGCCATCATTAACATCATTTTATATGAGCCAGTTAAAATTTAAAAGGATTAAAATATAAGCATCTATTGACAGAAAATGTAAATTCGTAAGCAGAAATCAAGTGCTTCGAATGGACCTAAGTCATTCCCTCATTGTCAAAGTTCTTTTAGCAACTTCATGAATCATAAAATGTATATATCAAGCACATGTTGCTCCCCTCACCACCCACCCACCCCCCCATGCCCACCAGAACACCCCCACAACCATAAGGGCAACATCTTGGCTTCATAAATGTAACATAGTGGAACTCTAAGTATTGAGCTAGAATTGCATGAAACACATTAGCTTGCACGCACACATACACAAGCGCGCGTGTGCAATATCCATTTTATTTTTTATTTTTATTGCAGATGCCCCTGACATCTTCGACAATTTTCCCTTGTTTCATCCTTAACTAGTGCAATTTTTGTGCTTCTTTGCAGCTCACCTTATTCTATCTAGTTTTACATACAGCCCACTTATAATATTCTTAATTTTCCTTCCACTCATCATGTTTGCTTTGACCTTATTTATTCTCAAAATTTTGGACCATATATGACTACAAGGTTTATTGTTGCCTAAAAGAATTTTTGTCAAGTCCTAATGGCATACATCAATCACATTACACCTAACACATGCATGTGAAATTTTCTTGAGGCTATAACTAAAATCACATAGTAGAAGATCAAGGTACATGTATCTGATCAATGCCTAATTTAAGCATGTATTGATCAAATTTTTAACTGGAAGGATAAAATTCTGATTCCATGCTTCAAATATTAAAAAAAAATTAATTTTTCAAAAATGCACAATGCATAAATTTTGAAGGAATTTGTATTTTTCCTATTATCACATTGTTTGTCCTTTTTTTTTTTTTGATCTTTTAAGTAATTTTAAATGGATTACAATTCATTCTATACACTGACTCACAGAAGGAAGTTTGGTGTATTAGTGCAGGGTCTTATTCTTTGGTATGCAGATAATATGCAGATATATTAAGAATATAAAGTTGTAACATGGTATATGTCTGAACACTATCAAAGTTTAGTTTTCTACCACATCATAGATTGATATAGGCATATTCAAGCTGCCCTAACATCTGATCAAGAACTTCTCTAACATCAATTTACTTATATCAAGGCTTCAGGTCAAGAGATTTATTTTTCCCCAAAAGGATTTTACCTTTTTGAGGACACAAATTGTTGCCGCTTTCCTCCGGTGAAGTAATCGGGAGAGAGCTGAGTACGACGGCAGTCCTGCAAAAGAAGTCCTCCAGCCGAAAATTATCCGACGGGGGATCCTCTAATGCTTAAGTAGGAGAAAGGGGGGCAACTGATTGGAAATGGCAAGAGCAAGAGCACAAGTTTTTGTCTTTTTTAGCTTACCTGGTCCCGCATTGCTCAACAAAATTTATAAGATGAAGGATGCCATTACTGCATAACTCTTGTTCCTGAATATTCGAGACGTGGGAATTATAACATTTAGCGGGCGGTTATCTCATTAATCACCGTTAATAGGGGGTAATGGGTCAGTCGTGGCCGATTGTTATGTGTCGCATTAAAGAGCAATTAATGCTTTTGCCGGACGACCGTTATTGATTCAAATAATCAGCAAAAGTCTAAGGAAGTAATCAGTCAAATGTTGGAGACAGTTAAGAAAAATGCTCGGGGGCTAGTAGCTAAGTCAGCATTATTCCGATTGGATTAGACGAGTATCTCTGACGCCGTAGAGATCCAAACAAAAAATCGGTCAAACTCCGACTAAGACATGCCAATTGAAATGCACTGACTGAGTGTGAAGCCTTGCTAGGAGACAAGTCCTTTTAAAAGTATACAGAGTAATATATACTGGCTGCATTCATCTGGGAAAGAATCCGTCAATGATAGTCGGTGTAATTCCATAAATTTAGTCAGTAAGTCACCGATTGTGATTCTTCACATCTTCCTTCGCGGGTGATCCAGTTTTGGCGGCTTATTCGGCACGCAACCGAGAGTCATACTCGGACTGGCGACGAGAAGTAGGTTGTCGGTAAAGTGACGAGAATTTCTTCCAACACTTGCCCCCCAACTCCCGAGTCCAATTTCATGATTTGAATCGGACAAAGGGAGTTAGCCGTCGTACGGATCCGAGTTGCTCATTCCAAGGAAAAGTTCTTTGTTTTGTCGTTTTGCAAAACGTGCAATGGCTCCGTCGCATCGTACGCCATGCAGCAGTTATCACCGCAGAGTACTCGAGGCGATTTTCGTAATGATTGTAGAAGATCGGGCAATGGGACAATGATGGATTGATTGGCCCAAGTTATCCACGTGTCATCTGGTGGTTCGCTCCAACGGAGATCACGCAGATTCATCTGAGTTGGGTTGATTACGACGGCGGTGCATTGAAAAAACGAAAAAATGACCGGCCAGAATTGGTGCCACGCGTCGGGATCCTGGAGTTAGTATGACTCCCTAGGTTGCTCAGAGCCATCAAGGAGGTCTATAAATAGATGTTCGTCCCCCTCACTGCAATTTTTCTGATCTTAGAACCTTCCGCTTGCCTTTTCTTTTCTTTTAGCATTTGGCTAAGGTTCCAACTCCTGTGGTTCGGGCACCATCGCGGTCGGTCTCTTCTAGCTTCCCAATCTTCCTTCCAGTTGGTTTTCGTTTCCCGATAGAAGGTTATTCTTCCTCTCTTCTTGGTTTTCTGCCTTTCATCTCTTTCTTTTGATGGCTTCTTCCGAGAACATGGTCAGGGACCAAAATTCTCGGACTCCTAGTATTCAGAGGGAGACCGAGCGTAATCCTCGGGAAGATCCTAAAGAGGCCATGTCTGGGCGGGGTTATTCAGATCCCGGAGAGCCTTCTGGAGATGTTCCCAGACCTCTTGCCAAGAAGTCTGTCTTGTTGGATGCCGACGTCAGTCGGTTAAGGGAATATTACCATATTCCTAGTCGATACCAGGTGATGGCACCTGGTAGGAGCGGCCGAGTCGTCCATCCTCTGAACGGTTATATTGCCGTCTATGAGAAATTTTTGCATTCCGAACTTCAGTTTCTGCTCCATCCCTTCTCTAATGTTTTTGACTTCTATCACATAGTCCCTACTCAGCTTGCGCCCAACTCCATTCGGATTTTGACCTCTTTTGTTGTGCTTTGTCATCTTCTTCAGTCTGGACCCCGAATTTCTCTCTTTCGAGCTCTTTTCATGTTGAAGAAACATCCTCGGGAACAAGGATGGTGGTTCTTCAGCCCTCGGTATAGACGTCAGTTTATCACCGGACTTCTTTTTTCCATCCATGGGTGGAAGAATAAATTCTTTTATGTTGCCGCCAACCATCCCTAGGGCTTCCATTGGAACTAGGGTGCTCCAAATTTATCTCCAAACAAGAATGATATCATCCTGGTGGAGGATCGGAAATTGTACGACAGTACGATAGGTTGCTTGGCGTACTTGTTTCGAAGCAGCAAGAGCTCCTTGAGGAGCATTCATTGTTCGATGCCGGGATAAGTCCAACTAATCACTTAGGTCGACTTTTCCTTTTATTGACTTTTTGCTTCCGATTTCTCGTCAGCTTGTGGCCGATTAATGAATCATCTTTCGATTATTTTGCAGGCATAAAGGTATCTTCGACGTCCCTTCACAAGGCGGTCAAGAAGAAGCCGATCTCTGGGCCTAGCAAACCTTCTCGGGAGAAGCCGAAGAAGCAGAGAGTCAATTCTCCCCCTTAGTGAGAAGCACCCAACCATCACTGCCTGTTCGTCCGCTGCCCGTATAGGATACTCTTTTGCCATCCGTCGAAGTTTTGGCCAGCAACAACATGGTCGTCGTTGAAGCACCAGCCAATGCGGTGCAAGCTTTACCAACCCAGCCCCATGCTCCTGAAGGGGAGGGGCCTAGTCGGGCTGGGGCAAGGGGAAAGTCATGGAGCCTCCGACTTTTACCGCTGAATATGGCCTCGATGCTTCTTCCGGGGAGGCTACAATAACGATCGATATGCACATCAAAGTGACCGACCAAGTTCTTCAAGATCATCGACTCGCTGAAGAGTTGATAAAAATGGTGATGCTACCCACAAACTGGAAGGTTAGGAAAGCTCGCCCAGTCTCGAAGATTGTCCCAAGCTCCTACATGTTATTGCTAGTACGTATTTGGTTTTTCTTTTTTACCGAACATCTTTCTTTGCCGAATAAATTAATTAACTATTTTTTGTCTTTCTTGTACAGATGGCACATGACATCACAATTTTGCATGAGGTGTTGAACGACTTTGCCCGGCTCAACTCCGAACTTGAGAACAAGGCCCAAACCACCGATGCTTGGGCCGAAGTTGCAGGAGAACTTCTCCACGCTGCTGAGGAGCGGGAGAAGAAGTATCATGAGAAGCTAGCTAAGTTGGAAGCCGGGTTGGGTATAACTTGGAATAAATCCGCCAACTTAGAAGAAGAATTCGGGTGGTTGAAGGTCGACTTCCAGAAGGAGATGGAGTCGACAGAGTCCGCCCTTGCCGAGGAAAGGAGCAAGGGAGCGGAGTTGCTAGAGAAGTTGTCCGCAATGGAGTTGTTGGTGGCGGAGTCGATTGTAGAAACTCGGGTCTGAGAAGCTATTTCCCAGACACTGGTCAAGTTCAAAGAGTCCAAGGAGTACGAGGAGAATCTTTCAATAAACTCCGCAAGTGCATATCGAATAGAATTTTATGACTGCAAAAAGGCCGTACTTCGGATGCACCCCAAGATAAGCTTGGACGGGCTGACGCTGGAGTCTTCCTGATGAATCGATGGAGGAACAACCGACGCCAAAGAAGATCATCCGCCTTCTTAAATTTCCGCTATATTTTTTTTTTTTGACTATGTACTGAACTCTTCTTCAATGAAAGTACCTTTCCATTAGTAAGCTGTTCTTCTTCTTCGAATTTTACTTACTCGCAACTTTTTCGCTTAATGTGATTGCAAAACGACTAAGTAGTGTAGTCGGTAGTGGGTTAACCAAATAAGACAACCGAATAAGCAAACTTAAGAGATTTTTCAGGCCATATAGTCGGTTTTGGAATTTAGGACCCAATTAATTTGAAATTTAGTCGGGAGATGGCTTCCCGACCATTTCTTATTCAATCGGATTATGTTCGATTACTCGTTTTGACCCCACAGAGTATAGGTTCGCAATTGTTGGGTCTTTAACGAATTTCTGCATGACATTAATCGGTTACCAGTCGAATAACATCTTCGTCGGATGCTAGCCGATGACACAATTAATTTGGCAAGGTGCGTGACCGAAAGTCTGAGATTGGATCTTTTGGCGCAGTCTTGTAGAATGAGAAGCTTTTTATTCAGAAAGAGTTCTTATTGATAATACATGCATAAGTTTTTAGCGTTCCATGTCTGAGGAATTTTTGTGCCGTCCAAGTTCTCGATTTTGTAAGCTCCTGGCCAGAGGACTGCCGAGATTTTGTAGGGATCCTCCTAATTCGGCGATAATTTTCCTCACTTGGTTGGCTTATATACCTCGGCCCTTTTGAGGACTAGATCCCCGACTTGGAAGATCTTGGGCTTGACCCAAGAATTATAGTATCGAGCGACCCTTTGCTGATAGGATGCCATCCTTAGCCGAGCTTTTTCTTGAGTTTCATCGAGCAAATCCACATCTCCCCGGTGCTTATCCGAATTGCTTACTTCATCAAAATGTTGCGCCCGAGCTAAAGGCAACCCAATTTCAATCGAAATCATAGCTTCGGTACCGAATGCCAATTTGAATGGAGTTTCGTCAGTTGGGATTCGAGTCGTCCTATATGACCAGAGTACATTATGGAGTTCATCGGCCTAGCTTCCTTTAGCTTGTCCGATTTTCGTCTTCAAGCCTTGTAAGATCGTTCGATTGGTGACCTCAAGTTCTCCATTGGCCTGCGAATGCCTGACGGAGGTGAGTCTGTGGAGGACGTGATACCTTGTGCAAAATTTTTCAAATTTAGCATCGTTGAATTGTCGGCCATTGTCCATAATGATTACTTGAGGTACATCGAATCGGCAAATAACCGACTTCCATATAAAGCTAGTAGTCTTTTTTTTCTATTATTTGTGCTAGAGATTCAGCTTTAAACCACTTCGTAAAGTAATCGATTACCACGATGACGAATTTTCTTTGTCTGCTTGCAAACGGAAATGGACCGAGTATTTCGACTCCCTATTGATCAACAGGCCAAGGGGAGGAAATGGTTGCGAGATGGCTAGATGGGAGTCTTCGTATGTTGGCGAATTTTTGACACTGATCATACTTCTGCACCAATTCGGCGGCATCTTTCTACATTGTAGGCCAATAATAACCCTACCAGAGAATTTTATAGGATAAAGATCTGCCTCCAAGTGGTTGTCATAAATGCCTTCATATACCTCCCGAAGAGCATAATCAACTTCAGACGACCGAAGACATTTGAGCAAGGGCAGCAACAATAATCTTCGACAGAGTTGATCATCAATGATGACATATTGAGGGGCCAACTTCTTTATTCGCCGTGCTTCAAGGGGATCGGTTGGTAGGGTTCCGTTATCGATAAAACGGAGTATTAGGTCAATCCAACTCGGCTCCCTACCGACTCGAGTTTGCCAAATTTCCTCCTCAATATCGATACTCGAATGCTCAAGATATTCAACAAGAATTTTTCCAAGTTGATCATACCCAGAAGTAGCAAGTCGGGACGGAGAATCTACTTGGGCATTTTCCAAGTGAGGAATGTGCGAAATTTCAAAGTAATCGAAATTTGTTTGTAGAGATTTAAGCTTCTGCAAATACCCTAGTATAGGGTCTTGGGCTTCGAATTCTCCTCGAGATTGTCCGACGACTAATCGTGAATCAGTAAATGCCCTCATGCGCTTTACGCCGAGATCCTTGGCGATTTTTAATCCGATGATCAATGCTTCATACTCGGCCTGATTATTTGAAGTCCTGAAAGCAAACCGTAGGGCGTATTCGGTGACCATCCCGTCGATGTTGGTCAAAATGAGACCTACCCCACATCCTCAAGGATTCGAAGATCCATCTACATGCAGAATCCAAGCGGGTTCCGAAACTTTGTTTTGAGGTTGCTTTTCGGTTTGGGTGTCTTCGGTAGGCACGCATTCGACAATAAAGTCAGTCAGAATTTGAGCTTTCATTGAAGACCAAGGAACATAAGAAAGATCGAACTCACTGAGTTCGATCGCCTACTTGGCCATTTGCCCCCCGTTGGAGTAGCATCCTTAGGGGAAGGTTGGTGGAGATTTCATCGAATGGGCTTGAAAATATGGCCATAGCTGTCGAATGGTCATGATGATGGCGAAGACAACTTTCTCAATCTAGGAATATCTTGTTTCTGCTCCACGCAACACCCGGCTCATATAATAGATCAGCTTCTGCACTTTGTTTTCTTCTCGAACCAAAACCATACTTCTTTGTTGGCTGCAGCTAAGAACAAGAGCAACTCATCACCGGTGTTTGGTTTTATCAGAAGCGGAGAACTCAAATATTGTTTAAAGTCGTCGAAGGCTTTCTAACACTCTCCCAACCAGGTGAAGTCCTTCATTTGCCTAAGAATTTTGAAGGGAAGGCATCGTTCTGCCGACTTGGATATAAATCGACTTAAGGATGCGATGCGTCCAGCCAATCTCTGAATATCCCGATGAGAAATAGACGGTTTTATGTCAAGGATGGCGCTGATCTTCTAGGGGTTACCTTCAATGCTGCGCTTTGTGACCATGAAATCGAGAAATTTTCTTGAAGTGACCTCGAAGGCACACTTAGTCGGGTTTAACTTCATTCGGTGTCTTCTCAAGGCGTTAAAAGCTTCCGCAAGGTCGTCGATATAGAGTTAAGCTTCGGTACTTTTGACGAGCATGTCATCAATGTAGATCTCCATGTTCCAACCGATCTGATCCTTGAAGATCTTATTGACCAATCTTTGGTACGTGGCGCCAGCATTTTTAAGATCGAAAGGCATGACTTGTAGCAGTAAAGGCCCTTATCGGTAATGAACACCGTTTTCTCTTCATCTTTGAGAGCCATCCGAATTTGATTATATCCAGAGAAAGCATCCATAAAGCTGAGTAGCCGATGGCCAGATGTGGCGTCGACTAGTTGGTCAATTCGAGGAAGCGGGAAGCTGTCCTTGGGGTAGGCTTCATTCAAGTTGGTGTAGTCTATACATATCCACCATTTGCCATTGGCTTTCTTTACCATCACAACATTCACAATCCAATCGGAATAATTGATCTCACGAATGAAGTCAGCAGCCAACAGCTTGTCAACTTCTTGGTCGATGGCCTTTTATCGCTCGAGAGCGAAACTTCTCTTTTTTTGTTGCACCGGCTTGTATTTGTCATCAACATTGAGTCGATGGATGATTATTTCTGATGGAATGCCCGGCATGTCTGAGGCGGACCAAGCAAAGATGTCAGCATTTTTCCTTGAGAAGCTGATCAACTTTTTCTGCAGCACATCTGATAGGGAAGATTCAATTTGAATGGTCTTGGTTGGTTCTTCATGGAGTGGTATTTGTACAAGTGGTTCCGTAGGTTCTCCCCGACTTTCTTCCTCTCTCAGATCGAGTCCATCAATGGAAAGGGCTTCAGTCGGTTGCTTTTCTTTCAATACCGTCAAATAGCACTGTCGAGCCAATTGTTGGTCGTCCCTCATTTCATCGGTTCCATTTTTTGTCGGAAATCGTACGAGTAAATCGTACATCAAAATGATTGCCCGCAGCGCATTTAATCCGAGTCACCCCAGAATAACATTGTAGGCCGAAGGGACCCGTACGATGAGAAAGTTGAGTTATACGGAAGATTGACGAGGAGGTTGTCCGATGGTGACTGGGAGTTCTTTTTCTCCTTCCACTTTGATTGAGTCGCCGATAAATCCAACTAGTGGATTATTTACGGATTTTAATCGGTCGGTCAAAAGACATCCGAAAGAAAGCATCATAAAAAATAACGTCGGTTGAACTTTCATTATCAACAAGACATCAATTTATATTATAATTTGCTATCGTCATTGAGATGACAACAGCATTATTGTGAGAAGTCTGAATTCATCAAGAATCCTCTTCGGTAAATACAATGTCGTCCTGTTTCCGTCGACGTTTATAAGAGCTCTTGGAGTCGACTGCCTCCTGAAGCTTTGATTCAGCCGAAATCATGTTGATGACGTCCACTGAAGGTTGAGCGTGAGTTTCTACCTGAGGGGACCTCGTCGAAACCATGTTGATCACGCACACAGGAGGTTGAGCATGAGTTTCTTCCTGAGGCGACCGTGATTGATTAGCAGGCAGTTGTGCAGGTCGTTCCCAGAGATATTTGCCAAGGTATCCTCTTATTAGGGCCTCAATCTCATTCTTCAATTGGAAGCATTCTTCGGTGTCGTGACCATGGTCACAATGGAGCTAGCAGTAATGCTTCTTATCTCGAGATTTGGATCGCGATTTCATCGGTTGAGGCCGTTGAAGATAACCGTCTCCCTCCATTTCCATGAGAATCTATGCATGAGGGATGGTTAGGAGGGTATAGGAGTCATACCTGCTTCCAAAGTTTTTAGGTTTTGGATTCAGATGAGAAGGCGAGGCCTCTTTTTCATCGCGTATTCGATTAAAGACCAAAGAGGCTCCTTCCTTTTTCATTTTCTTCTTTTGACCTTTGCCTTCAGAGTGACGCCGGTCAGAGGCTGCTTCCTTGATGCAAATGTACTTCCACGTGCGATCGAGGAGTTCGGAGTATGTATGGGGAGGATTTTTGTCTAGGGAATAGGTGAACCTGAAACTTCACAATCCTCATTTCATGGTCGCTACAATCGTGGATTGATCGAGGTCTTGGACCTCGAGTGTGGCGGCATTAAAGCGTGCCATAAAATCTCGCAATAATTCTCCGTCTTGCTGCCTGACGGAGAAGAGGCTGTCAGAAGTCTGTGGCATCTTTCGGTTGGTGCCAAAATGGCCACGAAAAGTCATTCGAACTGCTCGAACAAATGGATGCTCTCTGGTCGAAGCGCAGAGTACCATGTTCGGGCAATTTTTCGAAGAGTAGCCAGAAAGGCAATGTAGAGGAGGGCGTTGGATGCTCCTTGGATGAGCATCAAAGTCTTATAACTTACCACATGATCAAGCGGATCAGCGGAACCATCTTACGGTTTCATTTGTGACATTTTGAACCGATTGGGGATCGGTTCCTCCAGGGGAGAACAGCGATCGGATGCTGATGCCGTAATTGGCGGCTGGATTCCATCTGTTCACTTGAAATTGTTCCAGCCGGCGATTAAACTCCTCCAATTTGCGGTCGTACTCATCTAGGTGGTTTTGGGATTCACCAGGGTATTTAGTGAGTTCAAGAGTGGACCTTTCGTCAGAGGAACTAGACAGCAATCACGGTCTCTTCCCCTTTTGAGCAGTTTGCCGAGAAGGGGGGGATTGCCGATTGTCAGAGTGAGGCCGAGGAGCATGACGAGAATGCGGCAAGGATGACTGCCGGCTAAGCCGACAGTCCATTCCCTTGGAATGCCTAATTGAGTGACGTGACGGCGAGCGGAGCTGGTGATTATTCCGAGGGGGCGAATCGCCCGGAGCTGGTTCTTCTAGCCATCGTTGTTGTTGTTGAAGGTCATGGACAGCACCCATCAGGATTTTCATTTGCTGCGCGATTACAGTAAGTTGTTGTTCTGATGTCGCCACCGATCGCGATTCTGGAGGGGGTGACGGTGGCGCTACACGACGGGATGAACGTCGAGTAGTGCTGGTGGAAGCGCCTTGGGCTCTTGTTTTTGCCATTGTAGTAGTCAAGGAAATTTTTTTTTAACACCTCCCTTTCCTGGCGCGCTAATCTGTTGCCGCTTTCCTCAAGTGAAGTAATTGGGAGAGAGCCAAGCGCGACGACAGTCCTGCAAAAGAAGTCCTCTTGCTGGAAATTGTCTGACGGGGGACCCTTTGATGCTTAAGTCAGTCGAAGAAAGGAAGGCAACTGATTGGAAATGGCACGAGCAAGAGCGCAAGTTTTTGTCTTTTTTAGCTTACCTTATCCCCCATTGCTTACTGAAATTTATAAGGTGAAGGATATCGTTATTGCATAACTCTTGTCCCTGAATATTCGAGACATGGGAAATATGGCATTTAACGGACGGTTATCTCATTAATCGTCGTTAATAGGGGTTAATGGGCCAGTCATGGCCGACTGTTATGCATCACATTAGAGAGCAGTTAATGCTTTTGTCGGACAACCGTTATTGATTCAAATAGTCGGTAAGAGTCCAAGGAAGTAATCGGCCGGATGTTGGAGACAGTTAAGAAAAACGCTCGAGGGCTAGTAGCTAAGTCAATATTATTCCGATTGGATTGGACAAGTATCTCTGACGCTGTAGAGATCCGAACAAAAAGTCGGTCGAACTCCAACTAAGACATGCCAATTGAAATGTACCGACTGAGTGTAAAGCCTTGGTGGGAGATGAGTCCTTTTAAAAGTATACCGAGTAATATATACCGGCTGCATTCATCTGAGGAAGAATCCGTCAATGATAGTCGGTGTAATTCCATAAATTTAGTCGATAAGTCACCGGTTGTGATTCTTCACATCTTCCTTCGCGGGTGATCCGGTTTTGGCGGCTTATTCAACGCGCAACCGAGAGTCATACTTGGACTGGTGATGAGAAGTAGGTTGTCGGTAAAGTAACGAGAATTTCCTCCAACACAAATATATAACTCCTTATATTCAAAAAGTCTTGTTCAGCTCTCATTACATTGTACTCATGTAAATTTCTACTTGTACATGTGCAAAAAGATAGGCATGGATGAAAAACTTGTAATCAGTGCACACTATGTAGACACTAGACAGGTGGTTTATGCTTTACAAGATTTACAAATACATATACAACCATATGCTCAGAAATAGAGAATATTTTGTAGACTTAATGCATTCTATAAAGATCTTACAAAGGATGCATGGTAACAAATTCTAATGCAAAGGCCCTTGGTTCATACTGGTACTGGTGTGGCAATCAAACATTAAAAGCACAAAGCAAATTAGTATCTGAAATCATGATTTTAACTTGAGATTTGACAGAACTTACTTGGAATCTGGGTGCATAGTGAAAAACTGATCCAACAACTCCACGGCTTCTGATGTGCTTATGCTGAATGACTGCATAAGAACAAATATAAATTCATATTTCATGCAGTAGTGTCTGTTAGCGTAAAGAGCAATCCTAATCTGATGTTATTTTAAGGTACAACTATATCAATAAAAAGATTATGTAATACAGTGGCCCTCGAGTTTTAAGCTAAGTAATCATATCTTGATAATTCAGTTCTCATGGACGGGCATATAATCTCTAAAGTATCTTGGTAACGTCACATATCTTTCATGTCAATGTGTGCCAGCACTCTACATAATTGTGCACAGGAACAACTAGGGACACTTATCCACTTGAGAAGTACTTTTTGTGGAAGAGTCAACAGAGAATAAAAGAATATCTAGATTCTAGAGGTTGCAACTATGCACCTAAAGATCATAGCAACATACAATGTACCCTTAAAATAAGTGAATTAGAAGTGTTCGTACTTTGTACATTCAAGACCAAATTGATGGGATAAAGCTTGATGCTTACAGTATCATTTATCCGCTACTTCTATATCACCAATACCATAAGAATTAGATCTTGATTATAGATCCTATAAACAAAAAGCAATGCTATTAAGTATGAGGCTTTAGTTTTCCAATAAGCATGAAGCTTTAAATTCTTCAATACATGTATAAGCCTAAGTATGAGGCTTCAGTTGTCTAATAATTACAGATAGCTATGATGTGAATGTGTGGCATGGAAAATAAATATTAATATTGTGTTAACAAAGCATAGAGAAAATGCCAAGGTCAACTTCCACCCAGAGGATTTTAAGCCATTCGGAGGCATGTTTGTCAATTGATGAAGTAATGTTTCTCTACACGTCTGCATCTCAGCTTGAGGGAAGCTGGAGAAATAGTTAGCTCTTTCTTTTACACATCTTTCAGAAGTCAGTTAAGGCTTCTGCATTAGTCCATTCAATTTTAAGAATATAGTTAGCTCCATTGGGAAATGGATGGAAAGGTTAAGATTCAGCATTGATAAATGAAATACATCGAGATCCCTGGTCAAATATGACTTGTGTTTCAGTGCACCAATTATCAGAACCACCAACAACATGTCTGGCACAGACATGAAGTCCAGCTGAATGGTGATTGGGTCCAATGGAACCTTTGTTATCCACTCTGTTATGAATCCAACCCATACTCTAGGTATTAAAAAAAAAAAAAAAATGATAACAAAATTTTTCTTAGTATCAGGACAATAGTTAAGGACAGGGGCCATTGCCTGTTGCAATGGTAAAAGGCTTGTGTTGGACAAGTGCAATGGCATAGGTTTGAGTCTTGGGGCAGCCACTTTGTGCCAAAAAAAAAAAAGCCAAAAAAGCTTAGATCTATTCATAGTTTGCCACTCCCAAGACCCTGAATTATTGGGATCATAATTGGGTGATGTCATTAGGACAATAGGTCAAAACAAATAGCTTTCTATAAGATAAATGATCCCATACATAATTCCAAACAGTATTTAGACTAGGGTAATACTTATTATGAATAAATGATATGAAAGGTTTCACATGCCATGCAACAATGGCTTAGCATGGTATATATGCTGCCCTACATGTACCATGCCAAGCCAGTTATGGCACTAGGCACATACTTTGCTAAGCTAGTTGCATGGTTTCGCAAAAGTTGACATTTTTACACATTTATTTTTTTTATATTCTAATTTTAAAAAAATATATTAAGTTTCCAATTTCTTATTTGACTCAGTGCAACAAGTGTGTTGTCAGGGCATGGCAAAGCACATTCCAGCCAATGGCCAGGACTCCAACCAGCATTGATGCATCTTAATGACATGGAAGTATATAGATATCAAGTTCTGGGATTGAAAACTCACACTCTCGACCCATGCCATTTCTACCATATAATTTGATGTTGAGCATTTGTCCTGCACATGAAGATCAAAAAAATTTAAGGAAAGAGTGATAACAAATAAATAGCATCTATAATTATCAATTTGACCAAGCTCACAACAACTGGAGCATGATTAATTAACAACATTGATCTTGAATAATATGATGGATTCCTTAGAATTTTGATATTGATATTACTAGTGCAGTGCTTATTTAGATATTCAAGTTCCTAAAAGGTTTTATGAAAAACATCTTTTCTGAAATCATGATTAGATTCTCATTTATATGGTAAAAGGTTAAAATTTCTTCTTTATTGGTCAAGGTATGAAGGATATGAGACCTATAAATCAAAATTTTTCCAAGTGTTTATGTGCAACAACCAAACTGCCTTGGGAAGAAGAGCGCTTGGCAAAGATGCTGGTTGTACAACAGAAACTATAAATTAGAACAGACATGCACAGACTTGAGAATTATGTTACCATCATCATGATAATGGATTTATCCAAGAGTCCAAAGTAGTCCGATGGTTCACATAGAATTGCATGCATAGTAAAGTCCATGCATTAATGGAAACTTTCTTCAACCATAGGATAGAGATATGCTAGACCCAAAAAGAAAGATGTGACTGAATGCTTAGATAGAATCCATGTATGAGGGAGAAGAAACATGTGAGCAGTTTTTGAGGTGATGGTAATGACATTTGCTTGGGTGGCCTTCCACCATAACCACATATAAGTTCACGTAGCTGATCAAAAATTTGGTTGATGATATATTGTAATTGTAAAGAATAAAATGGATGTTGCTGGGTGAGAAAATGGGCAAATGATGCTTACGTTGCAGTTCAAATCATCACTGCCATAATGTCCACATGATTTTTGGTCAAAAACATCAAATACTCAAGCAGCTTACAAATAAGTGGTATAATTTCCATTTCTACTCTATCATGTTGATGATATATGTCATGCCAGCAAGCCATCAGCCCAAGCTTGGGGGGTTCTACCATTGTATTTAGTGGTGCCAGCTTATGTGTTAGTCTATATACAAACATGGACTAAAATCATATGCATCAATAAAAACAATCTATAGTGTATTGTCTTGGGTCCTTTATCATGCTGACCTGTGCCGAACATTATTATTTCCATTTAAGACCATTTAAAAATATTCTCTGTTGTCCTTGTTATGGCCTTTACATTCTTCCTTTCTTTTCAAAGATATAAAGAAGTGATCTGAGAAGGAACATGACGGTAAAAGAAAAAAAATATCATGTTCTACACTAGAACAAAGATTAGAAATTAATTCAATGAAATTTCTGGCATTATTAGAAGTATATGAGAATCTCATTATACCAACAACATGGACAACATCTACAATGTGTTGTAACCTTGTAGGCAAGGTTCCACATTGCTTATAATTTGTATAAAAGGTTTGAGCTTAATCATATAGCTGATGCATCAAAACAATTTTATAATATTTTTCCTGACAAATTACTTGAAGCCATGTAATGTACATACGAAGACACAACCAATTAGATATTTAGGAAAAGTTATGCTTACAGACTACCATAAATTAGTTTCAAACTACATTCACTTGATTAAACTTTCCCTATATTCTAGTACATAAGACAATTTTGCTTAAAATGATTTAATCTAGTTCATCTTAGAATGTCAACAGTGATAATTTTGACAAACTTGTGTCTTTTCATGATGATGCGTGCCAAGTGTTGGCATGGTTCAGTATGATATACATATACTGCCAAAATTTGACTAACACAAGCATGATATATAATATATTAATCCTCGCTTACAAGGCATCCTTAATAACCAGTGACCAATCACATGAATAACGATATTGCAAGCCTGTTGATTTCTACACCTGCATTCATATTATGGTTACTGAATAGTCGCAACATGTGCCAAATTCATAGTACCGTAGGTTATTGGTGATAACTGCAAATCAACATACCAGTAAATGGCCTTTATAGAGAATCACCAAAAGTGGTAAAATTCCTATATAAGTAGCCTTAGGTTGTGGGTTGGCTCTGGCCTCCTCATCCCTAAATTAAGAAAAAAGAAACCTATATAAGTTGGTCATTGTAGTGTTTACAAGGCATCCTCAAGCTATCCTCAAATGAAAATATGAAATAGTAAACAACCCTCTACAGTAGTCTAGATGAAGATGGGGAGGATAGTGTTCTATCTCTCATTTGCTTTACATACCTGCTTAATTAACTCCATAATTTATAAAATTATTGTCTCTATTTGCATCCTACTAAAAAATGTTATATGGCTTCGCATAGTTTTCTCTTTAAAATTTTACGTCTGACTTTCTTTTCCTTTGTTTAAATGATTACATTATATGTGATCAGTTGTGTCCATCAACAACAAAACGCATGCTTAACTTCAAGATGTTATATTTGGACAAATAGGGTTAGAATTCTCATCCATATGTTTCAAACATGCATAAAGAAAGCAAAGTGGTATAAATTGAAAGAAAAGAAGTTAGCCGTCTAGCAGATCTCTACTAGCCATCAGTGGTTTGTTGGCAATGCCATGAAGCTCCTATTCTCCATTTTGTACAACAGAACTGTACATACTTTTTGGGATAGACTTGCATAGAAGTAGTCCTACAAGTCAGCAGTTATGCCAATCAAAAAATAACATGCTTTTTTGACTTGATTCAAGATATTATATGTATATAAATGATTCAGACATCTTATTTACATGTTTCAAACATTTCTCTGTCTCGATAAAGCAAACAAAGTGATCTGGATTGGAAGAAAAGAAACATAGTATCCCAGAATATCTTTGCTGACCATTTGCATATTAGTTGGTAATCTTGTGAATCGCCTGCACTCCATTTTGTGAATTGTCACTATACAGTTCTATGCCCACTGATGACCATTATATGTGCTATGATATGTTATACTATAACATAGCCTGATTAAGATGCAACAGCCATAATAAGGCAGATTAATTACCTAGCTAGTTACATATTTCAAGTTATGATTTCTTCCAGTCAAGATAAAAGTACTGTGTAGTATGTTCTGGTCACAGGCTGGTCAGTCGGTATTCGGTACCACCATGTTGGCTGGACACCACATTATGTGTCATGGCTCCAAAATCATGTCTTTGTCAGCCCATACTGCTTTTGTAAGGGCTCTTGTGGGCACATGCTTAGTCCCATATTGATTGTACACTAAAAAGATCTTGGATACTTATACAGGGCCAAGAAATCCAAATAATACTTTCAGCTAGGCTTTTCGCATATGACATTGAGTTGTTACAAATTGTATTGTAGCAGACCCAACTTGTTGGGGATAAATCCACGCTTTCCGAAGTTCGGCTAAGATTTCGATTAAATCAGTCTGGTTGCGGTTATAGAAACTAAACCTCAACCCATAGGAATATTCAAGCTCTGAATCATTCTGGGTCAACCTCCGACACTGTAGCCAAAGAATCTAATTGACCGGGAAGACCGATTTTGGATTCGACAAGACGTCGCAAATTCCTTCTCTAGGCAAGCTTGAACAGTCAATACCGCCCCAGAGAATCGGCCAAGTCCCTAGCACCTGCGCATCCCGTTCAGCCGATCTCCCTCCAACGGCCGAACCCCTCTAGCAGCCGAACTCCTTCCAGACTCCAACAGGCGAACTCCTTCCAGATTCTCCCAACAGGCGAACTCCTCTAGCAGCCGAACTCCTTCCGGACTCCAACAGGCGAACTCCTTCCGAATTCCCCCAACAAGCAAACTCCTCTAGCAACCGAACTCCTTCCGGACTCCAACAGGCGAACTCCTTCCGAATTCCCCCAACAGCCGAATTCCTCTAGCAGCTGAATTCCTTCCAGACTCTTCCAACAAGCGAACTCCTTCCGAACTCCCCCAACAGGCGAATTCCTTCCGGACTCCAACAGACGAACTCCTTCCGGATTCTCCCCAGTAGTTGGGTTCCTCCGTCAGGCGAATTCTTCCTCGAGTTTCTCCTCCAGAAGAGCTGCACGCAGATCTCTCCAGCAGATCTACTTCATAATTCTAGAAGAGTCTCCTCTCCTACACAAATCCGATCTCGGACACGGCATGAACCGACCCACATCTGGACTACCTTAGAGGAGTCCAAACTCCTCTAGAATTGATATAGCTCAAAGATCATCACCAACCGACGCCTACTCCTCCGAACTTTAACTATCAAATCTCAAATGGACTGGCACCTCGCAACAACAGACACTATCCTCCATAACAAACTCTACGTGGCCACGAGCGGCCCATTACCCAATAGCTACGGCTGTCACTATCAGTTTGTTACAAGCTCCATCTATAAAAGGGACCCTCCAGATACGTTTTCTCCAGGCTTTTTTCTCCTTCTCAATACTCTACAACTTTCTCGACTAAGTACTCCATTTCTGTTGGCCGAAAGAGTTGACTTGATCGTCGGAGGGTCTTGCCGAAAACACCCCCCAGGCTCTGAACGAGACTTGTTTTGTAGGTCACCAGCGATGATCTCTTCTTCTCCAACTCCGACGCTTCTCCAGCGACGACCAAATTTTACACCAATAGAATTGGCGCTGGAGGAAGGAACCTCTGTTTCTGAGATTCCCTTGTTCTTAAAGGAGAGCTCAGCAGTGATCTCACTTCTTCTTCTTTAGAGTCCTTTCCGAAAAAAAAAGCCTTCCAAGAAAGCTTCAACCCGACGGTCAACGGCCTCTGCAGCCAGATCCCGTCCAGATCTATCCGCTCCGGCTTCAGCTCTGGCAACTCAAGCTCCACCTGCAGCCATGGTGGATGCGGAGCAGTTTAACCTGCTAGTCCAGCAGGTTTGCGGTCTCACGGAGGCGGTGTAGGCCATGCAGCGGCAGGCTCCGACGCCAATTCGACCGGAACATGCTTTTTTGGAGCCCCATGATCCGATCTGGGATGGCCGACTTGGGCTAGCCGACCAGTGACCTCCGAAAAGGGAAAGCAGAGAGCAGAGAGCCGAGAGTCCCTGCTCTGATCATGACTTTATCCTTGGGGGAACTTTGCCTCCGTTCAGCCAAAAAACCTTAGAAATTCACGATTGAGAAGATCTGGATCGAAAACTACAAGAGATGAACCGACGGATCGAGAAACTCCGCCATGCTCCCTCCTCTCATGGTAGTGATATCTGTACCGATCCTTCTTTTTCTCAGCGCATCATGCAGGAACCGATCCCATCGAACTTCAAGCTCCCTCAATTCGAGAGCTACGACGAGACCTCCGATCCGATTGATCACCTGAAGGCCTTCCGGACGATGATGCTGCTTCATGACGCACCAAACGCCATTCTCTGTCGAGCCTTCCCATCCATCCTGAAGGGAGCCACTAGGAACTGGTACTCGACCCTCAAGCCGAATACCATCTTCTCTTTTGAGCAGATGAGCCATCAGTTTGCAGCTCATTTTGTTAGTAGTCGACGTCCCAGGCGGGGCTCGGAATCCCTCATCAACATCAAGCAGCAAGAGGGAGAATCCATCCGAGCTTTTGTTAATCGATTCAATGCCGTTGCGCTAGATATCCGAAACTTACACCAATCTGTTGCGATGGCCGCGCTAAAGGATGGCCTTCAGAAGAACAATTTGCTATTCTCCCTAAAGAAGTACCCCATGGATTTTACCGATATGTTAGCTCGGACTGAAGGGTATGCTCGAGCGAAAAAGGCCTTCAAGGCCAAGGATAATAAGGCCATTGAAGAGCGACGAATCAGCGAGTCGGACAGGCCCACTGAGGAGGGAAAGCCGAGTGAAGCTCGGCCGCGCTCCTAAACTCTTCCTGAGCGCAAGCGAGCCCAAACTCCTCCCCGAGCTTGGAAGCAAGGAAGCCCCGACAGAAGGACGCGGCGGGGTTCCCCCCTTTGAAGGTTCCACAATTATGCCCCCCTCAACGCTCTGAAAACGCAAGTGCTGATAGAGATTAAGGAGCAGCTGCCGAGGCCCGAAAGGATGCGCTCCCATCCTGACAGATGCAATCCAAACAAATTCTGCCTCTATCATCATGACCATTATCACGATACTGAAGAATATATTCAGCTCCAAAATGAAATCGAGGAGCTCATTAGGCGAGGCAGACTCGATCGATTCCTACGGTGTTGGCCTGAAGGATGGGAAGATCGGCCAAAGGCATTGCCACAACCAAAACCGCAAAGAAAGGAGCAGCAGGCGGATCGGCCACCCCTTGGCATCATCAATACCATCTCTGGGGGACTTCGGCGAGGGGAGGCTAGCAGGTCAGTTGAGCCCAGGAAGAGGCGGAGAACTGAAGAGCCCATCGCTTTCACCGACGAGGATGCTCAAGAAGTCCAGTTCCCACATAATGATGCGGTTGTAATCTCTTTAAACATTGCCGACTATGATGTGCGCCGCATTTTGCTAGATAATAGAAGCTCTGCTGATGTTTTGTTTTATGATGCTTTCCCAAAAATGTCCTTACTCAATAACCACTTAGAACCTATGAACTCCCCATTGGTAGGCTTCACTGGCGATGCCGTGCCAGTTGAGAGCATAATAACTTTGACTGTGACTGCAGGGCAACGCTCGAAGCTAGTTAAGGCACATGTCGATTTTCTAGTCGTAAAGGCTTCATTTACCTACAATGCTATTCTCGGCCGACCTGGTTTGAATGCGCTCCGAGCAGTGGTGTCAACTTATTATCTAAAGGTGAAGTTTCCAACGAACTGCGAAATTGGAGAGACCAGACATTGGCAAGACGCTGTTACTCCGTTGCCCTACAGAAAAACATCCAGCCCAACCTTTATCCTATTGATGGACTGGATGTCCGTGACAACCTTACCGAAGAGCGGGACGAGCCTATGGAAAACCTCGTATCTGTGCCCTTAAACGACGGGAGTGCAGAGCACACTGTGCAGATCGGCTCCAACTTGGGAGATGAGGTTCGGGAGCGACTCGTCACCTTCCTCAGGAAGAATGCGGACGTCTTCGCCTGGATCCCAACGGATATGCCAGAAATTGATGCCGAGATCATGGAACATCGACTGGCCGTTGATCCTAAGTATCGACCAGTAAAAGAGAAGATGCGCAACTACGCCCCGAAGAGATAGAAAGCAATTGCAGAAGTAGGCAAGCTCCTCAAAGCTGGATTCATCCGAAAAGTTAACTACCTGAGCTGGGTCTCAAACATGGTTCTCATCAAAAAGGCAAATGGCAAATGGAGGATGTGTATAGACTTCAAAAAGCTGAATAAAATCTGCCCAAAAGACAGCTACCCTCTACCCAGGATTGATCAACTGGTAGACGAAACCTCGGGCCACGAGCTCCTCACCTTCATGGACGCCTTTTTCGGCTATAACCAAATACGGATGGCGTCGGAGGACGAGGAAAAAACTGCTTTTGTTATTGACCGTGGTATTTACTGTTATAGGGTTATGCCTTTTGGACTCAAAAATGCAGGGGCAACGTACTAATGCCTGGTCAACAAAATCTTCAAAGAGCAGATCGACCACAACATGGAGGTGTATATGGATGACATGCTCGTCAAAAATCGAGCTTCAATAAACCACATCATCGACCTCGAAGAGACCTTCAGTGCACTCAAGAAGTACAAGATGAAGCTGAACCCGACCAAGTACGCCTTTGGTGTGACCTCAGGAAAGTTTCTAGGATTTATGGTGTCAAGGCACGGGATTGAAATAAATCCAGAGAAAATCCGAACAATTCTGAAGATGACTGCTCCAAAAACAATCAAAGAAGTTCAACGCCTGACTGAAAAAGTGATATCCCTAAATCGCTTCGTCTTGAGATCGGCCGAGCAATGCATGCCCTTCTTCTAAGTTCTCAAGCAACCAAAAAACTTCTGCTCGACGATGGAGTACCAACGGACATTTGAGGAGCTCAAAAACTACCTCGACTCACCCTCACTGCTGACAAAGCCTGAATCCGGAGAAGAATTGTTCTTGTACCTAGCAGTCTCCCCAATGGCCTTGGCAGTAGTCCTGATCAAGGAAGAAGCGAAAATACAACGACCGGTCTACTACATAAACCGGGTCCTGAGGGATGCAGAGATCGGGTACTCTAAGTTAGAAAAATTGACTTACTCTCTTCTAATTGCTGCCAGAAGACTCCGACCTTATTTTCAGGGGCACACCATAACGATCCTCACGGATCAACCAATAAAAGTAGTCCTTCATTGAACGGATGCTTCCAAAAGAATCGCAAAATGAATAATCGAGCTCACGAATTTGACATCAATTATCGACCCCGGCCATCGATCAAAGCTCAGATATTGACAGATTTTGTAGTAGAATGTACCATTCCAAATGAAATCGAGCTTGAACATAACGAGACCGACATCCCGTGGTTGCAATCGAGCCTCCGCGAAGAAAGTGTCGACCTTTTCGAAGATTTTTGGGCCCTGTACGTGGATGGTTCGTCCAACGCTGCTGGAGCAGGCGCGGGGTTGGTCTTAATCAACCCCAAGGGAGTCATTGTCGAATATGCGCTATGCCTCGAATTCTCTGCAACTAATAATGGGGCCAAATATGAAGCGCTGATCGCAAAGTTAAAAATAGCAAGAGAGTTAAAAGTAGATCGACTTTAACTCTACAGTAATTCCCAATTAGTGATCGACCAAGTTAGTGGCAACTATGAAGCACGGAAGGAAAGTATGATGAAATATCTTGAGAAAGTAAAGGATCTGACTCCAACCTTCGACGGTTTTGGCATTCCACAGATTCCGAGGGTAGAAAATACAAGAGCCGACCTTCTCTCTAAATTGATCACTTTAGCCCCAACTGAACTGTCCAAAGAAGTATTTTTTGAAACTCTAAAATGCTCAAGTTCAAAGGAATCACAGCTTGCTATGCAGATGGAGCACGAGCCGAGCTGAATTGACCCATTAGTTGCCTATCTCAAAGAGAATTCTTCCTCATGATCCAAAAGAAGCTCGGAAACTCAAGAATCAAGCCTTCCGGTACGTTTTGTATGAGGGCAAACTGTATAAAAGGTCGTATTCGCTACTGCTTTTGAGATGTCTCCGACCTTCAGAGGCTGACTTCGCATTATAGAAAGTGCACAAGAGAATTTGTAGAAGTCATGTAGGAGCCAGATCCCTGTTACAAAGACTACTTCGGCAAGGGTACTATTGGCCGATCTTGTACTACGACTCTATAGAGTATGTCAAAAAATGTGACTGCTGTCGAAGAAATGCAAACATACAAAGACAACCAACCTCCAAGCTTACTCCACTGAGCGCACCTTGGCCATTTGCGTAGTAGAGAATGGATATACTTGACCCTTTCCCAATGGCATCCAGACAACGAAAGTTTTTTCTGATTGCGATCAACTACTTCACCAAATGGATCGAAGCCGAACCACTAGCAAAAATTACTGAGACCAAGGTACAGAACTTCGTCTGGAAGTCAATCGTCTGTCGATTTGGTCTACCTTGAACTCTCATAACAGATAACGGACGACGGTTTGCTGAGACGAGGTTCGCTGAGTTTTGCAAAGATCTAAACATCTCCCATCACTTCACGTCAGTGGCTCATCTGCAGGCAAATGGTGAAGCAAAGATGACCAACAGAATTTTATTACAGGACATCAAGAAAAGACTTAAAAGAGCAAGGAAGACTTGGGCGGACGAACTCTACCACATCCTTTGGGCATACCGAACTACTCAGACTACCAATTAGGGAAACACCATTCGCTCTAGCCTTTGGGATGGAGGCAGTCATCCCGATCGAGCTTAAACTTCCATCAGCACGGATCGTGGCCTTCAATGAGTATTGTAACTCACAGGACCTCAGAGTCAATCTCGATCTATTGGAAGAAAAGAGAGAAGATGCCCAAGTTTGGATGACAGCCTACAGACAAAGAGTAGCCAGATACTATAACTCTAGAGTCAAAAGCAAAGCATTCAGGGTGAGAGATTTGGTGCTCCGACGAGCGTCCGTTTAGAAGCCTCAAGAGCAAGGAAAGTTCGTCCTGAATTGGGAAGGTCCGTATAGAGTGAAGGTCATCCGGCCCGAAACTTACCGCTTGAAGGAGCTTGGAGGGGCGACACTCCCACGGCCTACTACCAGTAACTTTCCTTCAATAAAGTTTTTTCTATTTTAACATCATTACTTCTTGGCACAAAAATTGTGTAATGACGACTCTGAAGCAACCAAAAGTGGCCCGTTAGGAACAGGAAGAGAACCTCGTCCTAACGTGAGCAAGGTCGAAGATCTCGTTGAACTAAGACGAGATGAGAAAAGAGACCCTACCAACGGCCCTAATATGCCCCTATAGCCCATTAGGAACAGGAGAATCTCGTCTTAACGTGAGCAAGGTCGAAGGCCTCATTGAACTAGGACGAGATGAGGGGAGAGGCCCTACTAACGGTCCTAATATGCCCCTACAGCCCATTAGGAACAGGAGGAGAACCTCATCATAACGTGAGCAAGATCGAAGGCCTCGTTAAACTAAGACAATATGAGGGGAGAGGCCCTACCAATGATCCTAATGTGCCCTTACAGCCCATTAGGAATAGGAGGAGAACCTCGTCCTAACGTGAGCAAAATCGAAGGCCTCATTGAGCTAAGCCGAGATGAGGGGAGAGGCCCTACCGACGGTCCTAATGTGCCCCTGTAGCCCGTTAGGAACTGGAGGAGAACCTCGTCCTAACATGAGCAAAGTCAAAAGCCTCTTTAAGCCAAGACGAGAATCCGCCGATGGATCCGACAAACCTCTACGATCATACAAGGGATGGAAGGTCAAGGCCACGCTGATTTAAAATGAAGGAAAGGTCAAGGCCCTACTAACGATTGATGAGCACATTCTCCTTCGATCGCGCCAAATGCCAAAGAAAAAATCCAGTCCTAATCTGCGGAACGAATCCCTAACCCGACGTCCACGACAAGCGTCTCGATAGAAATGAAAGAAAAACGAGGCGTCCAGAATCGAATCTGCAAAAGATGATAATGAAAAAGGTACTATTTTATTATGAAGTTAAGTTCGTTACAAGTAAAAATTAATAAGATCAATTACAATGGGCACACTACAAGCAAGATAGAAGTCGGCAAAGGCCGACTGTGTGAAAAAGCAAATGCATTACGGACAAGATAAAGATCAGTGAAACCAATTACATAAAAAAAAAAGAAAAAAGAAGGTACATAGATGTCAAAAGTTTAGATCTCGGGTGGCTCACCCACTGGAGAGGTCGAGACATTCTCGACCGGCTCCGGCCCTTGGGAAGGCTCAGATGCTGCACCTACGGATTCAAGAGCGACCTCGACATCGGCACGTGAAGGGCTGGCTCTATCCTCTTGACTCTTCTAGGAGGAGATCCAAATCGATGTTGGGAAAATTCTTGGCAACTCGCCCCATGCGGACCTGGAACCCTTCCAAGAAGGCTTCCTGGGCAAAGTCTATTTTGATGTCCTCCATATCCTTGGAGGACTTGAAGTTCTGCACAGCCCTTTCCATGGCAGCGCTAACCTCCTCTTGCACTTTCCTTTTCTCCTTTTCTAGGGCTAGCTCGGCCCTCAACTTCGCCATCTCGCCATGCTCCTCTCTCAGTTCATTCTGAAGACGTTCGACTTCAGACGAATGAGTCTCCGAGGCGACCTTTAGAACATCGGCCTTGGCCCGAGCCTTCTCGGCTTCTGCGTGAGCTTCTTCCAGGGCTCTAGAAGCTTCGACCCGATTTTGACTTACTGCTTCAGAGTGGGCAAAAAGGTAGTGTCCCAGCTGCAAAACACACAACAAATCAGAATCATAAAAGACCCCAGTTCCAAAGCTTAATAGGCATGAAGTCAAAATCAGAAGGAACCACTTGCCTCCAGAAAGGCAGCAAATAATTCATCGAACCTCTCGACGTCGTCCTTCTGGCACATCCTTTCAACGATGTGGGGAAGGACACTCCCCTCCATTAGTGCCTGGACGACCGAGAGGTCATCCAGGGAACCCTGTTCCTGGCCAAGGTCCCTCCTTCGAAGCTCTTAGCCTTCTACCCGACCTTCTTGCCGACGGTCCTCTTCTTCTTCTTCTCCATAGCTCCCTCTTGTCGAACAGGAGCAAGAAGGACAGCCTCATCAGACAGGGCCGGGCTCGGCACGATAGCGGTGGATTCAAGGGCCGGCACGGACCAAACCGGCGCAACCCGACTTGACTCTCTAGTCTGGGCCTTCTTCTGTGGTTCGCTAAAAGAACCGCCCTTTCTTTTAAGGGTTCGGACCCCCTTCGTCAAGTGGTTCCGTTCCTCGGAGGTCATTTCTGCAAAGACAAAATTAGAAAATCAGAAAAATGAATACTATCCAATTGACTGAATATCACAAACTACCTGTCGGGTTAAGAGGACTGAGGCCGAAATTGAACAAGATTTGCTCATCCAAGAGTCTAGGGATTGATGGAGCGTCAAAGGACTTCAGCTTATCGGCTGAGCTCCGATCTTCATTTTCTAGCCCAGGAGCTCGGCAAACTGATTCCCTTACCTCACCCCATGGAGGTAGCTCTAGTTCTAGGATGGGATGGGAAACAAAGAAGAACTTCTCCTTCCAGTCGTGAATGGAGGAAGGGACACCTTTAAGCAGTCCCTTCCTCCCGAACTGGGGAGACACATACCACCAATCCTTAGCAGTGGGATGATGTTTAAAGATAAAAAAATTATGGAACAAAAAAATGGTAGGTCGGATGCCTACCATGGTGTACAGGGAGAGGAATCCTATGATAAATCTAAAGGAGTTCGGCGCTATGGCAACAAGAAAAATATTGAGAAACCTAAATAAGTTAGCTATGAAAAAAGATAAAGGTAACCTAAGCCCGGTCCGAAAGGTTTTGATGTACAGATAGATTCGGCCGAGAGGGCGTGAGCAGGCTCGGTCGTCAGGCTCAGGAAGTTCAAGCTCGTACTTAGGGGGAATTCCAAACCGAATCCTGACTAAGGAAAGGTCGTCAGGCCGAAGTCTATAAGAAATGGTCGCAGGCACAAAAAGACAGGTCGATCCCAAGGATTCGGCCTCAGGAGGTGGGTTCGTCAAGCTTAAAGGGGCCGGACTCTCAAAACAAGTCGACCAAGATCCCTCACTAGACATTTGGATTAAGATAAAATCAAAAAATTACCCAAAAAATCCAAAAAAAATCAAGATGTTCAAGCTTCAACAAGAACAGAAAGAACGAGAAAGTAAGAATGCAGAGATAATCCGAAAAATGTCGGAAAGCTGACCTAAATTGGTTGAGAAAAACAAGGAGATGGCTAATGGAGCAAAAATCGAAGGAAGGTACGCCGAAAACCAAAGAAAGCAGCTTGGGCTCTCGCTAGGGATGAAGAAGGAAACCAGAGGGAGGAAAGGAAGATTTCAGAAGTAGGGACTCGGAGGAGGGCAGGTTTAAGTAACCCCTTGAGCCCCAGAGCAATTATGATTGCAGATTTCCTCCAGCCGATCTCTGATCGACGTGTGTCCTACTCATCATGGTATAAAGCTTCCAATGGACAAACCCTTAATGGCGCTGTACTTTGAGCAGACTTCTGATGGAAAATTCAGAAAACGTCTCTTCGGATCACCGTGCATATACGAAGCTCCGACGCCAGCCTAATAAAAGCCAAAACATCCCGTCCCACCTAGAAGCGGGAAATCCAACAGGACCGAAAAATCCTTCGAACTTCGGCAGTCTCCATCTTACTCCCATCCTTCGAACTTCGAACTTGCAAGTAGGAGGGCTAGTGTTGGGGATAAATCCATGCCTACCGAAGTTCGGCTAAGATTCCGACTAAATCAGTTTCATCTGGTTGCAGTTATAGAAACTGAACCTCAACCCACAGGAATATTCAAGCTCTGAATCATTCTGGAATGGCCAACCTCCGACACTGTAGCAAAAGAATCTGATTGATCGGAAAGACCGATTTTGGATTCGACAAGACGTCGTGGATTTCTTCTCTAGGCAAGCTTGAACAGTCAATACCACCCCAAAGAACCGGCCAAGTCCCCAGCATCTGCGCATCCCGTTCGACCGATCTCCCTCGAACTTTCGAACTCCAACAGACGAACTTCTTCCGGATTCCCCCAACAGGCGAACTTTCGAACTCCAACAGGCGAACTCCTTCCGAATTCCCCCAACAGGCGAACTCCTCTAGCAGCTGAACTCCTTTCGGACTCCAACAGGCAAACTCCTTTCAAATTCCTCCAACAGCTGAACTCCTCTAGCAGCCGAACTCCTTCCGGATTCCTCCAACAGGCGAACTCCTTCCGAACTCCAACAGCCGAACTACTCCAACAGGCGAATTCCTTCTGAACTCCTCCAATAGGTGAACTCCTTCCGAATTCTCCCTAGTAGTTGGATTCTTCCTCGGGTTTCTCCTCCAGAAGAGCTGCGCGCAGATCTCTCCAGCAGATCTACTTTCTGATTCCAGAAGAGTCTCCTCTCCTACACAAATCCAGCCTCGGACACAGCATGAACCGACACACACCCGAACTACCTTAAAGGAGTCCGAACTTTTCTAGAATTGATATAGCTGAAAGGTCATCACCAACCAACGCCTACTCCGAACTTTGACTATCAAATCTCAAACGGACTGGTACCTCGCGACAACAGACATTATCCTCCGTAACAAACTCCACGTGGCCCCGAGCGACCCACTATCCGACAGTTACGGCTGTCACTATCAGTTTGTTATAGGCTCCGTTTATAAAAATGATCCTCCAGATATGTTTTCTCCAGGCTCTTTTCTCCTTCTCAATACTCTGCAACTTTCTCGACTAAGTACTCCATTTCTATTGGTCGAAAGAGCTAACTTGATCGTTGAAGAGTCTTACCGGAGCCACCCCAGGCTCTGGACGAAACTTAATTTGCAGGTCACCGACGGTAATCTCTTCTTTTCCGACTCCGGCACTTCTCCGACGATGACCAGATTTTGCACCAACACAACTCATGACCTATGTGGACTGGAGACACCATGGAGTATGGACCCTTTTGGGATTAACCACGGACTGATAATGGTATTTGTTATTGGATTTGAACCCTTATCCTGGTGAGAACACCAAACACCAAATCTTAAACAAAGGGTTATATAAGAGCCTATGCATGCATGCATTCAGTCCCATATAGGTTGTGCACTAAGGATATCTTGAGTACTTATCTAGGCCAAGAAACTCAAATAATACCTTCTGCTTAGCTTTTTTGGATAAGGTCCTAGGTCATTACACATTTACACTTTCTATGACGGTTCATGGCAACCTTTTACCAGCATGCATGGTCGAATAATGCAAACCCTTGCACCATGCCCAGATATGGTTAGCATCAAGGTTTCAAAAAGCAAACAGCATATGCTAACGATCAAGGGCCTACATAGCATATTTTCAATGAGCATGCATATGGGGATACTGTAGGGTTGGCATTTTGGAAAAAATTAAAAATAAACAAAACTCATAAAAATAGATAAAACAAGTGAGTTGGAAAAGAAGAAAATCTAAGCATATACTCCAACACTTAGCAATCCGACATTAGTGTGGTTGAACACGTTAACAATGAAAAATTACTATTTCCCTAAAAGATATGCTCAAATTTCAAGTATGCTGATGCCAAACATATATATGAAGCCTTAAGGCCAGCTTCACACAGCTAGCCTCAAGGATTGAAACCAGGGCCTACCTTAAAATAAACATCGGAAATCCCTTTGCATGATGAAGTCTTCCTTCTCGAGAAAAAAAAAGGAAATCTCAATGAAGCCATCTCGGAAAAAAAGAAATCTCTGCATTTTTGCATGCCTTAAAATCAATACCTAAAATCCCTTAGCCTAATGAAGCCTTCATTTCAGAAGAAAAAAACTTCACATCTTTCCATGCATCTAAGATATCATGTATTTCTTCTATCCCACCTTATCTTTGGTAGGGGGATCAACCATCCAATTCCTCTATCTTATTCTACTTTCCTTTTACTAAAAGAAAAATATCAAGATCATCCATCAAATGTTACTCCTCCAATAGTAGCTATATATCTATCTACTGATAATGGGCAGGGCCCATGTGCCCCACCCCCATTGACATGGAACAAATATTTTCTTAGTTCTTTGGTATCTTTCGATAGATTGTCACTTGCTCAAGTTTTTAGAAAGGTTAAAATTGTTATGAGAAAGTTTTTTCAACTCTCCTAGGTTTCCTTTTTTAAGAATTATTATGTATCTAAACTTTTCTTATTAAGACTAATATTAAACATTGGTATAAATAGTATTACAAATATATATTACTTTTAAAATAGAAAGACTTTATCATCTATCTGTTTTCTTACTAGATCATAGCCATCAAAGTGCGATTAAGGTATGGTTTCATCCCATGCACGAGAATCTAGTGACAATGATTCAAAAACTAGTAATACTAATAACTAAGTTTAGAATACCTACCTAATAAGCAACATATGTTTTATTTAAGCAACCAAAAGTTTCCGAGAGGCACATAAAAGTCAATCTTTTTTGTCAGGAAGTGACTTATCATCCATCATTCTCACAGGAACAATCATTACACTTTGCACTGCAATAATATTCATATCTCTATTTTTCAATCATCCAAGCACGCCCATTTTTCGATTTGTGATTATAAACCTCAGGCAATCTGAATGCTGGTCAATAATTGTGGTTGTCACTTCATGAAGGATATAAGAACAACATTTTCACAAGTATCAAGCAAAAAAAATGCCTCAAGGCATTTATACGAAACCACACAAGATCGTTCAGTATCACTTTTTTTATTTTACTTTTAAAAACAAAATTACAGAAATTGAGCCAAAAAACATGTTTGGTACTATTGCTTTTATTTTTTATTTTTCAAAAGCTATTTTCATTCTTTATAAAAAAATGAAAGCAAGAAATTCTTATTTTCACAATTTTCAAAAGCAAGAAACTCCTCTTTTACCACCACAACTGACAACACCATTACCACAACTGCCACTACCACCGCAACCATTGTCTCCACCACCACCACCACCAATGTCACCACCATCGCAACTGCCATTTCTACCACCACCATTGTTGCTATTGCTATCATCTCTACCATTGCCATTACTAACACTGCCACAAAGCTACAACCACTGCCACTGCCACCCCTACCACACAGCTGCTGCCACCATAGTCTCTATCACACCACCATCTACTACATCCAGAGTTTCCACCACCACCACTACTGCCTTGGCCACCATCATCATGTTTATGTTTCTAAAAATAATTGACCATACCAAACATATTTATATTTTTAAAAATTTCAGAAATAAAATTGAAATAATTTTTTTTATTTTTAAATTAATAAAAATGAAAGTGATGACAAACAACACCTTAGTTGTAAGTTGTAAATCATGAAATGGTACTCTACATTTGCCTCTTCCACCACATACACGTTGCACCCAAGGCAAGTTTCAGCTAGCCCTAGGTATAGTACTAAAAGAATGTATACATAAATAAAACTAATTCCATGTTCACTTCTTAATCATGTTTTCTTTTCTAATCATTTAAAAAAAGGTTATTTTTCTGGCACATGAAAGGTTGTTTAAAAGTTGGATAAAGATTTTGCAGACACTCAAACTCAAAACTTAACTCAGACCTGACTTATCAAGACTGGAGCAAGGATTTATCAATCAGTTAACAGAGGTCCTCCAGTCAAAACAAAAATTGGTTTGCCTCTGTCAAGAAATTATGTAAATACAGACCATTTAACATCTTTGTGGTCGGCACACTAGCAAAACTTATGTGAATTAATAGTACGGTATCACACATTGATCAAAAATTGCTGCACAAGTTACTGACTAGCTCTGAATCAGCTGTGAGATAGAAATTATGAAAAACTAAAAAAAAAACAAGTTTACAATACATTTGGATTTCTCAGAACCTTGTGGTCATAACAGCTCTTTATTTTGATAATTTTTTTAATGTTTAAACCAATGATCACTGCATCGTATGGCGGATCCAGTGATTTAAGGAGTATAACTGATGAATACCTTTATTATCTGCATAAAATGACGGCCACAATTCACAAAACAAGCAGCAATTGGATGATAAATACAGAAAAAGCTAACAGGATTCTCTATATCAAACAATTGAAATAAATGACATGTTACTAACATAACAACAGCCTCCAATATTGATGTTATAATCCAAATTAATTCAATTTATCAAAAAAAAATATTTGCGCTATTAGGGTAACCTAAAAAGTAAACAAAAATTTATATGGAATAAAGAAATGGAAGTAACAAATTGGAAGTCATTTTCTAAGATAAGCAAATGTTTTTCACCTTTGCCAGCTCCAATGCCCTTGTCATAAGCATTAGATCACCATAAGAATGAGATGTTTGTACAACATTAAGTGTGCTTGCCATGGCATAGCCAGTCTGCAAATTTAAATAATGACCACAAAATGTATGTTAGCTTTTCCTCTCAGCTTATCAAGCTGATGATCATTATCTAAACAGCATAGCTCCATAAACAGAGAAATATCGACAGTGAGACCTCATTCATTATTGAGACACAATAATAAGTGATCTTACAAGGCACTTTATTTATCAAATGACACATTAAGCACTCTGCCAACTAAAGATCAGATAACAAATGTCATCATTTTTGTGTCAGAGCATAGTATTCAAAATGTAGGCATGATGCTTTCAGTCAATTAAGAAACAAAAGATAGCAAATGTTCGCTACACATACCCGCTCAGCAAAATGAACAGCATTTTGTTGTTTCTCAAGTGGGGCAATGATGGGGAGGTATTCCACCTGTCAAATCAGAGATAGAAATTTTAACTATGAAAAGTTTCCAATTAAACATCTCATTTGAGTTTAAGAACCTGAAAGCATTAAATTCCATTCATGACAACATGTAGTGATGTAGACTTATTTGGAATGACATAGTTGACCATCTTCACAGATAAGTGTGCATGTAGATGGGTATAACATTAAACTATTTTCAGGACAATTGCATTTATCAATGCCTCTTTCATATATATTAAATGGTAGTTAGAGTACTGGCTGAATTAAAATTTTAAATTGCAGGAATGGCAGCACCTATATGTGAAGTGCTGAAAAGCTTTGACTTTAGAAGGAAGAGTTTCCTAGACAAAATACATTAATAATCTGACAGAGCAGCACTGATAGCAGAATAACAGCCAAGCTGATCATACTTTGGCATCAAACCATCTAGATCGTAAAAACCTAATCATGGTAACCAAGAAGAATCAATACGCATAATCAAATCGTAACCACAGAATACTATTTTTAATGCATATTTAACACAAGTGACAACTTGCACCAGCAAATATCAACCATTTGTTTAATACCATTTTCTAAATGAATCTGGAACAGAATAATTTTCTTGTGACTTTTTTCATGACACAGACATATAGGCAACAGAGCTCCCTTGCCTCAGTTACCCAACATGCGAATCAATTAGAACAGTGTCTACTAGGGGATGAAGTTCTTTCTGTCCTTAACTTCAAGTTTAACTAACACATCCAATACATCCATGATTTCCAAGCAGGAAGGTTGTGTTATTTGTAGAAAATGCTATGTACTATTAATTCCCTGGCCCTGCAAACATCTGTAGCCAATGATGATTGCATCTAGCTCAGAAACTTATTTAGCATGTTCACCTAAAATGCCCAGACAAATGTGCAAAGATTTATCTTCCAAAGATTGACTTGGTAAATATAAAATTTATGTTGGTTATGTCAAAACCACAACCATAACCAACAAGCATCATTGCAGCAAGATGTTCTTCATATTCTCACAAATTCGAACAACAAATCAGTTAATGTCTCCACCATATCTCATGACTCTTTGATATACACTCAGGTTCTAGCCAAGCAATATATGCGTGTGCGGGTGTCAATATACACTCGGGTTTTAGCCACGCGCATGTGTGTGCGCGCGCACACACACACATATATATATCTGCACATATGTGGTCAAATAATCCTAGAACCACATCAATTTTCTGGATTTGGATACACACACACATACATACACACGTATACTCACACACATTCACACACACACACATATATACATGTACATACATACATACATACATACATACATACATATACATATATATATATTTATGTATATATAGATATATGTATGTATATATATATATGTATGTATGTGTATATATATATGTATGTATATATATATATACATACATATATATATGTGTGTGTGTGTACATACGTACACACACACACACATATATATATATATATGTATGTATATGTATGTATATATATACACACACACCACACACACACACACATCTACACATGTATGTATATATACACACACATGTGTGTGTGTATATATACACACACACATATATATGTGTGTGTGTGTGTGTGTATATTGCATGAGTGTGTATACACACACACACACACACACATATATATATACATATATATACCTACATATAGATATACATACATATACATATACATACAGATATACATCCATATATATATATATATATGTGTGTGTGTGTGTACAAATAAATATATATATATATACATGAACATGTATATGTATATATGTATATATATATATATATATATATATATATATTTATATTAGACGTGTGTGTGTATATATACACATGTACGTGTGTATATATGTACACACACGTGTGTGTGTGTGTGTATATATACATGTACGTGTGTATATATGTACACACACGTGTGTGTATATATACACATGTACATGTGTACGTGTGTATATATGTACACACACGTGTGTGTGTATATATATATATACACATGTAGATGTATATATATGTACACACGTGTGTGTACATATATATACATCTACATGTATGTATATACATGTACGTGTATGTATATATATATACAAGTACGTGTATGTATATATATAGTGTGTATGTACACATGTACGTGTATATGTACACACACACGTGTGCATATATATATATATATACACACGTGTCTGTATATATATATACATGTACATGTATACACACACACACGTGTATACATGTGTGTATAGATATACACGTATATGTATGTATACACGTATACATGTCTACGTACACATACACGTACATGTATGTATACACGTACATGTATGTATATATATATATATATATATATATATACACACACACACGTGTATGTACGTGTATATAGATATATACATGTACATATATATGTAGATATGTACGTGTATATATATATATACATACACGTATATATCTATATATATACATACATACACATATATATTTATATACATGTACATATATATGTAGATATGTATATATCTATGTATATACATATACATGTATGTACGTGTATATATATAGATATATACGTGTATGTATGTATATATATATACATACATACACGTTATATAGATATATACATGTACATACATACATACATACATATATCGTGTGTGTTTTGTGTGTACATATATATATATATATATTGTATGTATATACGTGTGTGTGTGTGTGTGTGTGTGTGTGTGTGTGTGTGTGGTTGTGACATACTATATATACATATACAAATACATACTATAGATATACATACATTATAAATTACAATAACATACATAATAATAACATACATAGAAATAATTAACTAAAAACATATACATATAATATTACATACAATATACATATATAACATATACATAATATATATATACATATAGATATACATATACATATAATATAATACATATTACATACTATATATATATACATAATACATCATACTATACATAATATACATATACATAAATCATTATACATACATATACATATTACATACATATAATATATAATATATACATATACATATATACTACATACATATATACAATATATATATATAAATATACATATAAATATACATATATATAATATAACACATAGAATATATAAACACATAACATAAATTTATACATACATAATTACATACATACATATACATACTATTGGTGCAGAATTTGATTGTCGCCAGATCGAGCGGAGTGGAGGAGAAGAGGCGCGTGGTGACCTGCAAAACAAAGTTCCTTCCGAAATCGTGGTGTCTCCGCAAAACCTCTGATGATCAGTCAACTCTTTGGCCAACGAAATGGAGTGCTCAGAATGAGAAGTGAGCATTGAGCTTTAGATGGAAGAGGAGGTTCGAAAATGTATCTGGGTCCTTTTTATAGGCGAGTTTGTAGCGGTTGATGATGATGGCCATACCGTCCGTGCGGCCGCTCGGGGCCGCATAGAGTTCAATACGAGAGGAAGGCGTCGTCAAACGATAGTGACAGCCATACTGGCAGGTCGTGGGCCACATGGGGCTGGTTACGGAGAGAGTGGTGTCGGCATCAGTGGTGGCCATATCGTCGATCGTGGGCCGATGGGACTGTTACGGAGAGAAAAGTGCCGCCGGATGTAGGGCAACCTACGCCGAGGTTCAACAGTCGTAGGTGAAGACCTCGACGTATATCTATTTCAGGAGAGCTCGGACTTCTAAGGGGGATACATCTGGAGGGGATCATCCAAAAGAAGTTCGACCGAAGGGGATGTCCGAAAGAAGTTCGGCCCTTGGAGGAGTCCGTCTGCAGGAACGATCCGGAAGAAATTCAGCTCCTGAAAGAGTTCGACCGAAGGAGACGTTCGCCAAAAGTCCGACTTCTATAGGCGTCCGGCTGGAGGAGCGCAGAGGGAGTTCGACTCTCGTGGGAGTCCAATTGGAGCTCAGCCGCTGAGGAGTTCAGCTAGGACTCGGCCGCTGGGGAGTTCGACTAGGACTCGGCCGCTGGAGAGTTCAGCCGGTTGAAGGAATTAGACTAAAACTCAACCGTTGAAGCTCTTCCGTGGCTACTGATTGCATTAGGTTGAGCATCGGACTGGACTTCAACAGGAGCGGAATTTATCCCCAACAATAGTCCCCCTACTCTCGAGTTCAAAACTCGAAGGAAGAAAGTGCAGAAAAGACGATTGTCGAAATCCTCTTCAGGGCTCTGCACCGGTTCAGGTTGAAGCTCGAGGAAGATCTCATCTCCAGCCAAAGTTGAAGTTGAAGTGAAAGCGTCGTGTCGCTCGAGAGAGATCTTAACTCAAGCCGTAGGTTGGCTCGGATTCGGCTCAAGTAACAGATTCTATCTCGTACCGAGTGTTAACCACGGTCGCTGGAAAGATCTTATCTCTAGCGAGCGAGAGAGATCTCATTTTCTAGCCGAGGTTGACTCAGGGCTCGGAAGAGATCTTATCTTCTACCGAGGTGAAGTTGAGCTCGAGGGATCTCATCTCAACCAAGTGAAGCATCCACCGAGGTTGAACACGGTCGTTGCCGGAGCTCGGAGAGATTTTCTTAGCCGAAAGTTGGCACGTCGCTCGGGAGAGATTATCTCTGGCGAGATTTGAAGCTCGAATCGCTCGGGAGAGATCTTATCTCTAGTCGGGTTGACTCAAGGCGCTCGAAGAGATCTTTATCTCTAGGCAAGGTTGATGGGAACGCTCGAAAGATATCTCATCTCTAGCGAGTTGTCACGATCGTTCGGAAAAGATCTTATCTCTGATCGACGGTTGAACCGGTCGTTCGAAAGAATCTTATTCTCTGCGAGTAGAAACTCGATCGCTCGAAAGGACGTCTTATTCTAGCCGAGGTTTGGAGGTCGCTCGAGAGATCTTATCTCTTACCGAAGTTGACACGGGCATCGAGGAGATTTATTCTAGCAGAGGTTGATCGGGCCTGAGAGACTTTATCTACTATTACGAGTGTTAGCCGAACGCTCAGAGGATTTATCTCTCGACGGGTTCGTGGCACGATCTCGGAAAGAAGAATCCTTATTCTTGGTCGAGGGTTGAAGCTCGATCGCTTCGAAAGAGATCGTATCTCTGGCCGAGGTTGGCACGATCGCTCAAGAGAATCTGATCTCTGCGACCGTTTGTGGCACGGTCGTCGCAGAGATTTGATCTCTGATGAGATTGGCACGTCGGCTCGGCAGAGATCTTATTCTAGCGGAGTGAACGGATCGCTGGAAGAGATCTGATCTTAGACGAGGTTAATAGCACGGTCGCTTGGGAGAGATCCTTCATCTCTAGCTGAGATCGCACGATCGGCTTGCAGAGAGATCTTATCTCTAACCCAAGATTGGCTGACGATGCTCAAAAGAGATCTTCATTCTCGTTGACCAAGGTTAGGAAGATCCTGTCTTCCTGTAGACTTATTTAAGCGCGGTCTTGACTTTTTGCCCGTTTAGGATGAGGTTCCTCTCATCTACACGGACTGGTAAGGGACACTATAAGGGCCGTTGTCCGGAACCTTTCCCCCCTATCTCTAAAATGAACAAAAGCCGTGACTCTTGCTCGCAACTGGGACGGGTTCTCCTACCTGTTCCTAACGAGCTTGTGAGGGACATAAAGACGTTGTCAGGACCTCTCCATCTTCGATCTCGTTAAAATGACGACGCCTTCGACTTTCTCACGTATAGAACGGGTTCGTCCCCCTGTTTCTAACGGACTATGTAGGGCAATTAAGGCCGTTGTCAGAGCTTCTCCTTCCATACTCGTCTAAAGATGAACGAGGCCTTCCGACTTTGCTCGCGTAGGATGAGGTTTCTCCTCTACCTCGGTGTTGTGGCACATAAGGAGTCCGTTGTCGAACCTTCTCCCGCATTTGTTCTAAAGGAATAGGCTATTGGATTATTGCTCGCATTCAGGGTAGTATCTCTTCTGTGTCTAACGGACTGGGGGCTCATAAGGGCCGTGGGTGTCGAGAAGCGTTCTCTCCCATCTCGTTTATACAAGGCTCTTCGACTTTGCTACGTCAGACGAGGGTTCTCCTCATGTCGCTAATGACGTGGTGGGGCACATAGAAGACCGTTGTCAGGGCCTCGTTCCCGCCTTCGTCTAACAATGACAAGGCTTGCGACTTGTGCATCGCGTCAGGGACGAGTTCTCCTCCTGTTTTTAAGGGCTGCTGGAAGGACATAGGCTGATGTGTGTCAAGCACTCTGCACCATTCGTCTAATGAACGAGGCTTCGACTTTTGCGATTTTAGGACGAGTCCTCCTCCTGTTTCCTAACGGGCTATAGGGCATAAAAGAGCCGTTGTCAGAGCCTCTCCCCTTATTCTCATCATAAAATACGAGCTTCGGACTTTGCTGCGTTGGACAAGATTCTTCTCTGTTCCTAACGGACGGTGGGAAGCATATAAGGGCCATCGTCCGAGCCTCTCTCTCCATCTCATCTGAAAATGCGGAGGCCTCGATTAGTGCTGCCATTAATAGGACAGAGTTCTCTTTTTCCTAACGGACATGGGGGCCATAAGAACATGTCCGAACCTCTCCCGCCAATCTCATCTAAAATGACGAGAGACCTTCGACTTTGCTCGCGTTTAGGACGATGTTCTCCTTCTGTTCCTAATAACATGTGGGGGACATAAGGGGGCTTGTCCGAGCTCTCTCCCTATCTCGTTCTAAAATGACGAGCCTTCGGACTTTGCTCGGTAGGTAGGACGAGATTTCTCCGCCTATCTTCCTAACGGGCTATGGGGCACATAAGGGCCTTGTCAGGACCTCTCCCCCGTATCTCGTACTAAGAAGAACGAGGTCTTCGACTTTGCTTGCATTTAGGACGATGTATTCTCCTCCTGTTCCTAATGGATTGGGGGCACAAAAGGCCGTTGTCCGAGCCTTCTCCCCCATCTATCTAAATGAACGAGGCCTTCGACTTTGCTCTGCATTAACGACGAGGTTCTCTCCATGTTCCTAACGGACTGTGGGAGCACATAAGGGCCGTTGTCCGGACCTCTCCCATCCTCTGTCTAAAAGAACGAGGCCTTCAACTTTGCTCGTGTTAGGACGAAGGTTCTCATGTTTCCTAACGAGCTGTGGGGGGCACAAGGGTCATTGTCAGGGCCTTCCCCCATCTTGTCTAAAATGAACGAGACCTTCGACTTTGCTCGCCTTAGAACGAGGTTCTCCTCCTGTTCCTAACGGATTATGGGGGACATAAGGGCATTGTCAAGCTCTCCCCCCATCTCGTCTAAAATGAACGAAGCCTTCGACTTTGCGTCGCGTTAGGACGAGATTCTTCTCCTATTCCTAACGGCTATGGGATATATAAGGACCGTTGTCCAGACTTCTCCCTCCATCTCGTCTAAAATGAATGAGGCCTTCGACTTTACTCGCGTTAGGACGAGATTCTCCTCCTGTTCCTAACGGACTGTGGGGCACACTAAGACATTGTTAGGCCTCTCCTCCCCATCTCGTCTAAATGAACGGGCCTTCGACTTTGCTCACGTTTAGATGAGGTTCTCCTCTGTTCCTAACGGACTGTAGGGGCACATAAGGGCCTCCTGTTCCTAATGAACTGTGGGGGCACATAAGAGCCGTTGTCAGAGCCTCTCCCCCCATCTCGTCTAAAATGAACGAGGCCTTCGACTTTGCTCACATTAGGACAAGATTCTCCTTCTATTCCTAACATGGCCACTTTCGCTTGTTTCTTTTCTATCATCACGTAATTCTTACACCAGGAAACAATAATGCTGAAATGAAAGAGTTTTATTGAAGAAAGATTACTGATAATACATCCTTAGATTTTCTGAGTTCCAAGATCGTGGAAGCACTATTCCTCCGAGCTTCTTCAGGTGATAAGTTTCGGGCCGGACGATCTCCACCACTT